>BQNB010018909.1:56093-67601 GCA_026074375.1 Tanacetum coccineum | reverse complement strand
TGAAAGTGAAAAATGTATGGTTTTGTATGTGTTTGTGCCGTGTGTTTTTTAGAGAGAGAGAGAGCACCAAAGAGAATGTTTTTGGTGTGTGTATGATTTGAATGAGAATGCAAAGATGTTAACTCATGTTATATGACAAAGTTACACACACACACTCACACATATGTGTATGTGCATCGGCTAGGGTACAAGAGAATAAAGGGACCAATTTGATCGACCTATGAAACAAGAGCTAGGACAAGTTGATTCAAAAAATGATGGAATGTTATCTTGGAAGGCGTATTCAAGATTTTGGCATCCTAGGAGCATAAGGGGTGTTTGTTCGACGCATATGTGTGAGCCAAGGTGGGACTAAAATGGTCTCAATTATTTTAGGATCGCTAGTGCTCAATATGAATTAATTTACAAGGCTTGCATAGATGACAAAGTATATTTTAAATTCTACGGAACACGTAAGTAATGAAACGAGTAACGACATTACTAAAAATTATGAAATTTCAAATATTGCTTTGAAATGTTAAGACGTGGCTATTGCCAAAATACTACAACGTTAGGCGTCCCAATTCATTCCCGGAGACGTTTCTTAGAAATTAGCGGGGAAACTTCCCGCTTAAACGTATAAATAGCACATGGTTCCAAAAATTCAAATTATAAGACAAAAAATGGTTATAATACTGAACGGAAATTTACGGGTTGTGACATTCTTTTCTCGTTAAAAGAGCTTTGTCCTCAAAGCTTAAGGCGCAACCTCTTCCACGGGTGCAGAGTTGGTGAAAAGGTACGGGTATTTCTTTTGCATTTGGTCTTCACGTTTCCAGGTAAACTCAAGACCCCTCCTAGAGTTCCAGCGTACTTTGACAATCAGAATACGACTCTGCTTCAGACGATTGACCTCACGGTCCATAATCTCGACAGGTTCTTCGATGAAGTGCAATTTGTCGTCAACTTGGATTTCATCTAGTGGTATAGCAAGAGGTTCATCAGCTAAGCATTTCTTCAAATTTGAGACTTGAAACGTACTATAAACTCTGCTCAATTTCTCTGGGAGTTCGAGACGATAGGAAACGGTTCCTACTTTAGCAATAATCATAAAAGGTCCAATATAACGAGGGTTCAACTTTCCTCATTTGCCAAAATGTATCACCCCTTTCCATGGCGATACTTTCAAAGTGACCTTATCTCCTACTTGAAACTCAAGAGGTTTTCGTCTTATGTCGGCATAGCTCTTTTGACGATCACGGGCGACTTGGATACGGCTTTTGATTTAAACTATCTTCTTAGTCGTCTCGTGGATGATCACTGGGCCAGTGAGCTGACTATCTTCAACTTCAGCCTAGCAGATAGGTGATCGACACTTGCGCCCATATAACGCCTCAAACGGAACAACCTTAATGCTGGTATGGTAACTGTTGTTATATGAAAATTCCACCAACGGTGAGTGTCTATCCCAACCTTTTCTAAAGTCGAGTACACAGGCACGCAACATGTCTTCCAATGTTTGAATGGTTCTCTCACTCTGACCATCAGTCTCTGGATGGTAAGTTGTACTCATATCCAATCGAGTACCTAATGCTTTATTAAGAGATTTCCAAAAATGTGAGGTAAATCTCCCATCACGATCCGAGATGATCGAAACTGGCACTCTATGCCTTGAGACTACTTCCTTCAAGTACTGTCTCATCAACTTCTCTAACTTGTCATCTTCTCGCATAGGCAAGAAATGAGTAGACTTAGTGAGACGATCAACGATTACCCAAATCGTGTCTTGATCGGTTGTTGTCTTTGGCAATTTAGTCACAAAGTCCATCGTTATGTTATCCCATTTTCATTGTCGGATCTCTGGTTGAACCAATAAACCAGACGGCTTCTGATATTCTATCTTAACCTTGGCACATGTTAAACACTTACTGACATAGGTGGCAATTTCTGCTTTTATGTTGGGCCACCAATATAGCTTCTTAAGGTCTTGGTACATCTTATCCTATCCAGGATGGATGGAATACTTTGACTTATGAGACTCATGCATAATTAAAGCTCTCAGGTCACCAAAACATGAAATCTAACTTTGATTGTTCAAACACAACGTTCCATCAGTACGAGGTTCTAGATTGTTAATCATGCTATGCAAATCTTCGTTGATAAAGTTCTCTTCTTTCATGGCTTCCGATTGAGCACTCAAAATCTGCTTAGGAAGGTTTAACCCTATAGTCATAACTAAGGCCCGAACTTATAGCGGCTTGCTTCTTTCCTTTTGACTCAGGGCATCAGCCACTATGTTTGCCTTTTCTGGGTGATATCGAATCTCACAGTCGTAGTCGCTCAACAACTCTAACCACCATCCTTGTCTCATGTTCAGCTCCTTTTGATCGAGAATGTGTTGCAAAATCTTATGATCAGTGAACACGACGCACTTTGTACCATACAGATAATGTCTCCACATCTTCAAAGCAAACACTACTGCACCAAGCTCTAGGTCATGTGTGGTATAGTTCTTCTCGTGAACCTTAAGTTGGCGGGATGCGTAGGCTATGACCTTCTCCTTTTGGATCAAAACCGCACCCAACCCTTTACGTGAAGCATCGCAATATACCACAAAGTTCTCACTTCCCTCGGGTAAAGCCAAAATCAGCGCACTACATAATTTCTGTTTCAATAGCTGAAATGCAGCTTCTGCCCTTTCTCCCCTATCAAATTTTACGCTTTTCTAAGTCAACTTCGTCATAGGTCTAGCGATTTTTAAGAAACCTTTGATAAATCGTCGATAGTAACCGGCTAAACCTAAAAATTAATGAATCTCGGTTGGTGTCTTGGGTGACGCCCAAAATCCTTGATAGACTCAATCTTAGCTGGATCAACGTGAATACCTTCACTATCAATCACGCGACCAAGAAATTTTACCTTTGACAGCTAAAATTCGCACTTAGAAAACTTGGCGTACAACTCCTCCTTCTTAAGTAACCTCAGAATTAACTTAAGGTGCCTTTCATGCTCCTTTCTGCTCTTAGAGTAGATCAAAATATCATCGATAAATACAATCACGAATCTACCCAAATATGATTTGCACACCCGATTCATCAAATCCATGAATACTGCCGGTGCGTTAGTCAAACTAAACGGCATCACTTGGAACTCATAGTGACCATAACGAGTCCTAAACGTTGTCTTTGGAATGTCTTCCTCACGAACTCTGAGTTGGTGATAACCAGATATCAGGTCGATCTTAGAGTAGACTCTTAACCCTTGAAGTTGATCAAACTAGTCGTTGATTGAAGTGGGTATCGGTTCTTCACAGTAAGTTTGTTTAGTTCACCGTAGTCGATACACATCAAAAAATATACATCTTTATTTTTGACAAACAAAACTGGAGCTCCCAGGGTGAGGAACTGGGTCTTATAAATCCTTTGTCAGAAAGTTCTTGCAACTCAGTGGATAACTCTTGCATTTCGGCTGGTGCTAATCGGTACGGGGCTCGTGCTACAGGTGCAACACCAGGAATTATGTCGATTTGAAATTCAACTTGTCAAGAAGGTGGTAGTCCAGGCAAGTCTTTTAGAAAGACTTCTGGAAATTCCCGTATAATTGGCACATCCTCAAGCCGCTTCTCCTTTGATTTTTCCTCAGTCTTCTTGGATGTAACTTTCACTAGATAAATTTGACATCCCTTCTGTATATACTTATGGGTCTTCGTACACGATATGATGTTCAGCTTCGTCTTACTTCTGCCATCACAATCATCACCTCGGATTATTACACTTCATCTCCATAAGGTATACGGACGACCTTCTCGTCACAAACGATTAACGCGTGGTACTTTGCACCAGATGGGTTAGGAAGAACAAGAGAGGAAAGGAAAAACTCAATGTTAAGTGTGTGAGATATGAATGAGAAAATAAGATGTAAGATGGTATATATGCACAATTGCTTCACACACTAAGAGTGTGTATGTGTGTGTGTGCCGTGGGATAGGACAAAGGGGGAGAGGGGACCAAAATGATCTCCCAATCACAATTTAGCAAGGACATATGGCTAGTTGGAATCTTGTCTTATTGTTTTGAAATTCAAATTTGGCATCCAAGGTTCATAAGGGGTGCTTGTTTGGACGTGAGCAAGGGGAGGGGGGACCAAAATGGTCTCCAACATTCTAGGATACTAGTGCTTCATGTTTGATTTAATTTCCAAGTCCTCCATGCATATGCTCATATTTTAAATAAATCACGATTCACGTAAGTAACGAAACGAATAACGGTATCACCGAAAATTATGAAATTTTAAATATTGCCTTGAAATATAAAAACGTGGCTATTGCCAAAATACTACAACGTTAGGTGTCCCGGTTCACTCCCGGCGACGATTCTCAGATAAAAGCGGGAAAACTTCCCGGTTAAACGTAAAAGTTAAACGAAACTTTTAAAAATTCAAATTATCAAACGGAAACGGCTAAAATATTGAACGGAAATTTGCGGGGTGTCACATCCTTTCCCCGTTAAAAGAGCTTTGTCCTCAAAGCTTACGACGTAGCATCTGCCACGGGTGCAGAAATTGGGAAAAGATGAGGGTACTTCTTTTGCATTTGATCTTCACGCTCCCAGGTGAACTCAGGACCTCTCCTAGAGTTCCAGCGTACTTTGACAATCGGAATACGGCTCTGCTTCAGACGTTTGACCTCACGGTCCATGATCTCGACAGGTTCTTCGATGAAGTGGAGTTTGTCGTCGATTTGGATTTCATCCAACGGTATAGCAAGAGGTTCGTCGGCTAAGCATTTCTTCAAATTCGAGACGTGAAACGTACTATGAACTCTACTCAACTGCTCTGGGAGTTCAAGTCGGTAGGCAACGGTTCCTACTTTGGCAATGATCTTAAAAGGTCCAATATAGCGTGGGTTCAGCTTTCCCCGTTTGCCAAAACGTATCACCCCTTTCCATGGCGACACTTTCAGCATGACCTTATCTCCCACTTGAAACTCGAGGGGTTTCCGTCTTACGTCGGCATAGCTCTTTTGACGATCACGGGCGGCTTGGATACGGCTCTTGATTTGAACGATCTTCTCAGTCGTCTCGTGGATGATCTCTGGGCCAGTGAGCTGACTATCTCCAACTTCAGCCCAGCAGATAGGTGATCGACACTTGCGCCCATACAACGCCTCAAATGGAGCAGCCTTAATGCTGGTATGGTAACTGTTGTTATATGAAAATTCCACCAACGGTAAGTGTCTGTCCCAACCTTTTCCAAAGTCGAGTACACAGGCACGCAACATGTCCTCCAATGTCTGAATGGTTCTCTCACTCTGACCATCGGTTGGTGGATGGTATGTTGTACTCGTATCCAATCGAGTACCTAATGCCTTATTAAGAGACTTCCAAAAATGTGAAGTAAATCTCCCATCACAATCTAAGATGATCAAAATTGGCACTCCATGCCTTGAGACTACTTCCTTCAAGTACTGTCTCATCAACTTCTCTAATGTGTCATCTTCTTGCATGGGCAAGAAATGAGCAGACTTAGTGAGACGATCAACGATTACCCAAATCGTGTCTTGACCGATTGCCGTCTTTGGCAATTTAGTCACAAAATCCATCGTTATGTTCTCCCATTTCCATTGTAGGATTTCTGGTTGAAACAACAAACCGGACGGCTTCTGATATTCTACCTTAACCTTGGCACACGTTAAACACTTGCTGACATAGGTGGCAATTTCTGCTTTCATGTTGGGCCACCGATACAACTTCTTCAGGTCTTGGTACATCTTATCCGATCCAGGATGGATGGAATACTATAACTTATAAGACTTATGCATAATCAAAGCTCTTAGGTCACCAAAACACATAATCCAACTTCGATTGTTCAAACATAACGTTCCTTCAGCATGAGGTTCTAGATTGTTAATCATGCCATGCAAATCTTCATTGATGAAGTTCTCTTCTTTTCTGGCTTCCGATTGAGCACTCAAAATTTGCTTAGGAAGATTTAATCCAATAATCATAACTAAGGCCCGAACTTATAGCGGCTTGCTGCTCTCCTTTCGACTGAGGGCATCAGCCACCACGTTCGCCTTTCCTAGATGATATCGAATCTCACAGTCGTAGTCACTCAACAACTCCAACCATCTTCGTTGTCTCATGTTTAACTCCTTCGGATCGAGAATGTGTTGCAAACTCTTGTGATCAGTGAACACGACACACTTCGTACCATACAGATAGTGTCTCCACATCTTCAAGGCAAACACTACTGCACCAAGCTCCAAGTCGTGTGTGGTATAGTTCTTCTCGTGAACCTTGAGTTGGCGAGATGTGTAAGCTATGACCTTTTCCTTTTGCATCAAAACCGCGCCTAACCCTTTATGCGAAGCATCGCAATATACCACGAAGTTCTCACTTCCCTCGGGTAATGTCAAAATCAGCACACTACACAATTTTTGTTTCAACAATTGAAACGCAGCCTCTGCCTTTTCTCCCCAATCAAACTTCATGCTTTTCTGAGTCAACTTGGTCATAGGCATAGCGATTTTCGAGAAACCTTCGATAAATCATTGGTAGTAACCGGCCAAACCTAAAAATTGGCGAATCTCGGTTGGTGTCTTGGGTGACGCCGAATCCTTGATGGACTCAATCTTAGATGGATCACCATGAATGCCTTCACTATCAATCACGTGACCAAGAAATTATACCATTGACAGCCAAAACTCACACTTTGAAAACTTGGTGTACAATTCCTCCTTCTTAAGTAACCTCAATATTAACTTAGGTGCCCTTCATGCTCCTTTCTGCTCTTAGAGTAAATCAAAATATCATCGATGAATACAATCACGAATCTATCTAGGTACGGTTTGCACACCCGATTCACCAAATACATGAATACTGCCGGTGTATTAGTCAACCCAAACAACATTACTTGGAACTCGTAGTGACCATAGCGAGTCCTAAATGCGGTCTTTGTAATGTCTTCCTCACGAACTCTGAGTTGGTGATAACCAGATCTCCAGGTCGGATCTTTGGTTCGACTATTGACTTGGAGTTGATCAAACAAGTCATCGATTCTCGGTAGCAGGTATCGGTTCTTCACAGTAAGTTTGTTTAGTTCATGGTAGTTGATACACATCTGAAAAGATCCATCTTTCTTTTTGACAAACAAAATCGGAGCTCCCCACGGAGAGGAACTAGGTCTTATAAATCCTCTGTCATAAAGTTCTTGTACTGAAGTGGATAACTCTTGCATTTCGGCTGGTGCTAATCGGTAGGGGGCCAAGCTACAGGTACAACACCAGGGTCTAAGTCAATTTGAAATCTATTGCGAGCAGGTGGGTAGTCCAGGCAAGTCTTCTGGAAAGACTTTCAGAAATTCCCGTACAATTGGCACGTCCTCAAGTCGCTTCTCCTCTGACTTGTCCTTAGTTTTCTTGGATGTAACCTGCACTAGATAAACTTGACATCCCTTATGTATATACTTTTTTGGGTTTTGTTATACGTTATGATGTTTAGCTTTTCGAATTACTTCTTGTCGTCACATTCGGTCTCCCTCATATTATAAAACGTCATCTCTTTATGGGATTACGTACGAACTTCTTGTAAACGAAACGATCAAATGTGGGTACTTTCGCAACCAATCCATACCGATGATGACGTCGAAACTACCAAGTTCTATGGGCATTAGATCTATGTCGAACGGATGACCTAATAATCATAACGTACAACCTCTAAGGACAATATTTGTTTCTGAAACTCTTCCATCGGAAAGTTCTACGGTATAACTAGTGTCTAAAGTGGATGGTGCAACATCAAGCAAAGCACTAAAGGTAGATGACACAAAACTCCTATCGGCACCCGAGTCGAATAACATAAAAGAATAACAGTTATTGATAAAGAACGTACCCATGACGACATTGGAATCGGGGTTTACTCCTCCTCCTCCAATGGCGTAAGCCCTTGTTGTAGCTTCATTGCCTCCAGTCTTGTTCCCATTCTTGTTTCTAGTCTTGTTTCCATGGTTCTGATTTCTCAACTTAGGACAATCTTTCCTAAAATATCCCGGCCTTCCACACTCATAACAAACAATACCTGGTTGATTCCCAACTGGGTCTCTTTGAGTGTTTGGAGTAACTATAGCCAGACAATCCTTAGTTATATGACCGGCTCTCTTACAGTTTCCATATCTCACAATACACGGTCCTGCATGGTGCAATTTGCACTTGTTGCAGTACGGAAGAGATCCAACATACCCCTTTTTCTTATTGTTCCAAGCCGTGTAAGCTCTTGCCACAATCTGGCCTCCAATGTTTTTCCGCTTGAAAACTGGCTGCTGTCCACGATTGTCTCTCGGGTTGTTATCCAACCTTCTCTTGTTTTTAGCACTTCTAACATATCCCTTCAGCTTTTGATCCATTAAGTTGTTGGCAATATGAATTGCATCTTGAAGTTTAGTGGGTTCAACAACGATTACATTCCCCTGAATATTGTCTGGCAAACCTCTAATGAATCTTTCAACTTTGTCCTCCTCATTTGGGACCATTCTAGTACACAACAATACCAATTCCTAAAATCTTCTAGTATAAGCAGTCAAGTCATTTCCTTTCACAGCCAAGTTCCACAACTTGGTCTCCATCTTCTGAACCTCGTTTCTTGGACAGTACACTTCTATCATCAACTTCATAAGCTTTGCCCAACTCATGGCATAGGCGGCCTTAATCCTAATTGTTCTCTTATGGGAGTTCCACCATGTCAATTGTTGGGAAATATATTTTGAGTTGATAAGACAAAACAATGAATGAAAAGGAAACAAGAGGGACTTAAATGACAATTCAAGAATTCTACAAGCTAGTGGAGGATATTCTACAAAAGATAAAAGATATGATTCTTGAAGATAAAGATGAAGTTTATTAAAGAATTAAAAGATTTAGTTTCTTCATACAATTATGTTTTCCCTTGTAAATCTAGATGGACTCTACTATATAAAGAGATCCCTAGATATTGTTTTCTGTGTGTCAAAGATGTAAACACCAGAAAAGTGTGTGTGTGTGTGTGTGTCTAGGTGTCAAGTCCTCTAAGTGGACGCCTAGGTTTGGTTGGTTTAGCCTTAAGGATCTTTGATTCCTTGTTATAGTTTAGATAACACGTTATACGATTGATCGTGTAGAATTGGGGCTTGTAGTAGTCATTGTATAAAGATAATGATGAAACCTTGTTTGGCAATAATAAAGAATGTTCTTAATGTTTATTTTGTTGTGCATTCTATTGTTCTTTGTTATTGTTCATCCTAGATTAATGTTCTAAACAAACTGAGCTTAAACGATCTGTAAGATCAACATCAATGCACTGTTCAGTAGCATGCGCGTAGCATACTTCACTTGGTACTTCTCTGGACATTTGCTAATGTGGAACACCATTTCCATCTTCTCGAACCAACGAGTTAACCCACCAACTCCTTCCGTTCCATTAAAGCTAAGTGGTTGGCACTTTAGGAAGTCTTGATATGTGCACTCTCAAGCAGGCACAAATCCTCCCAAGTTATAGCCATTTCCTCCTCTGTTTCCATTACCATTTCTATTTCCTCCATTTCCATTTCCTCCATTTCCATTTCCTCCATTTCCATTAACTCCATTTCCACTTACTCCATTTCCATTTACTTCATTTCTACTTATTTCTTCCTATTCAACCCCGTCTCTCATAAGGGGTTCAAGGTTCCTGGCAGCATTACGAGCTCCCAACGCTCCTGCCATTTGAAGATTAATTTGTTCGTTAATTCCTTTACGTGTCCTTGATGCTCCAGATCATGTGTTAGGCATTGTCCTACATCATAACAATACACAACACGATGAAATTTCACGGTGATACGAGATCGTTAACAGGGTTCGAATAAAATAACAAGTATTATTACATGGAAATACAAAATCATAATAACTTCATGATAATGCTACGATTTAGTAATAATGCAATATGCAATAAGCAAAAGAAAATATATCATTAAGTTAAGAATATCGAACATAGGATGGTAACATTAGATTTCATATCATCAATACTAATGGTTACAACATGGTTCCAAAATATAGGATTTACAAATCCCTAATAACTAGCTACTACTAGGTACTATGGGTCAACACTAGGATAATCAAGAAATAATCTAAGAATGGTAACCCAAATGCCTCCTGGCACAAGCCTCATGCCTAGCAATCCTCATGCGATCATAAAATCTAAAACGCCGATTCTGTCTCATCTCCCTCTGAACACGTAACTCCCTACGCTATGACCGGGCAACTCTCTGACTTACAACATCCATCATGTCTCTAAATCTCATATTATCACGCTCTAGCTCTCTGATCCTCTCCAACTTATCAGCACTCTGCTGTCCTGTCGCTATGATCATGTATCCCTGATCCCTCTGGACACTATCAATAGCCTGAACACGATGAACCAAAATCTCCTCAGTATGATCATGAAACCTCTAAACCAAATCTCCCAATGTCTCATACGTGACCTCTACAGCTCCCTCTTGAGTAGGCTCAGGGATATCATTAGCTACCACTGGGTGAGTAACTCTATCAACTCTAACCTTAATTGGGCCTCTCATACCCGTCTCGATCTCCTCTCGATCAATAGCCTCAACTACAACTCTAGCATCAATCCCTCTATCTCTAAGAGCATCCGCATAAGCGATACACTCGTCAATCTATGCCTGAATCTCAGGGTCAATGTCAATCTCATCACTCCTTACAACATCAACATCCTCCTCTAAATCATCCCCTCTAGACCTAGATGGCTCAGAACTCTCATCCTCAAAGTCAACTCCCAATCCAGCCTCTCTAGGTACATATGGCTCAAAACTATCCTCCGAACAACCCTCTAAATTCGTAGCTGACTCAAGACTCGAAATCCTCTTAGGTGATGGTAAAAGGTCAGCACGTGCATAAGACAATGCTACAAGGATAGGTGAAGATAACGGTACAAATGCAGCAGGGGATCTACTCCTCTTGCGAGGACTCGTAGAAGAAGAATCATGAGATGGTCTATCAGAAATAGCAGCAAATGAACGATGAACACTCGGTACCAATAAACATAAATGATGACTAGGTCTCATACCCGATGATGGTGTGGGTTTCATGAATGATCAAAAGATGAACGACTAGATGCAGAATCAGATAAAGCATCCGCAGAAGAGTCCGATGAAGTCTCTGATGACGAACTCGATGATGAATCCCTCGAAGAATCATCCGAAGAAAAATGATCTGAAAAAGAGTAATCAACTGAATGTCTCACAGCAAGACGATGAGTTGGTAACGGTCCAACCCCTTTCATCACAGTCATCATGTGTACCGGCCCATTAAGATGGTAGCGGTACGGTCGACCATGGGGAATAGGTTGTCCAGGTGCAAGAACCATGACTCAACGTCAAAGTGCACCAGATGCTACAGGTGATCTCTGGGTAGAAAGGGTAGTCTCAGTGAATGGTGTACCATAGGTAGGTGATGGTGTTATATCAGGTATATCACTGTTTGAAGAATCATCAGTCGATGAAAGA
>BQNB010018909.1:0-51454 GCA_026074375.1 Tanacetum coccineum | reverse complement strand
GATGAACTTACTCAAATGGCTTCTGAACAACTCGGTTCAGGACCCAAACTTCATGATTTGACTTTTGGACACATTAGTTCAAGACTCGTGTTTAACCAGGCTGCTTCAACATCAGCTAAACCTCCTACAAAGAATGACTAGGATTTGCTGTTTCAATCGATGTTCGATGAATACTTCAAATCTACAAGTGTTGTATTTACCCCTATTTTTGCTACAACTCTACTTCCATCAGATACAGCCAGAGCATCTTCCTCTACTACCATTGATCAAGAAGCTCCCTCTCCAAGTAATTCACCAAACATTGAAGCAACAGACCCACCAATCAATTTTATAAATGTTGAACCAAATGAAGAAGTTGCATAGTTTGATAGTGACACATTTACCAATCCATTTACTCCTCCAGAAACCAGCTCAGCTGAGTCATCTTCAAGGATTGTAGACACTTCAAACATGCACACTTTCCAACAACCTCCAATTTACACAAAAAGATGGACAAAAGATCATCCGTCTACAACAAGCATCAGCAATCCATCAAAACTTGTTTCTACAAGACATCAACTTTCTACCGATGCTTTATGGTGTTATTTTTACGCTTTCTTAGCTAAAGAAGAGTTGAAGAATTATAAATAAGCAATGGAAGAATCTTGTTGGATCGAAGCCATGCAAGAGGAAATCCATGAATTTGAGCAGCTTAAAGTATGGGAATTAGTACCAAGACCAGACAGAGCTATGATCATCAGCTTAAAGTAGATCTTTAAAGTAAAACTTGATGAATATGGCGTTGTGCTAAAAAAATAAAGCTCGGTTAGTTGCTAAAGGTTATCATCAGGAAGAGGGGGTCGACTTTGAAGAATCGTTTGCACCTGTCGCTCGCATTGAAGCTATCAGAATATGCTTAGCATATGTTGTACACAAGAATATGGTAGTCTTTCAAATGGATGAGAAAATGGCATTTCTAAATAGGATTTTAAAGGAAGAGGTGTACGTGAGTCAACTAGAAGGGTTTGTTAATCAAGACCATCTGAATCATGTATTCAGATTGAAGAAAGCACTTTATGGTTTGAAACAAGCACCTCGCGCATGGTATGACCTACTCTCCAAATTCCTTCTCAGCAATAAATTTGTCAAAGGTGTATTTGATCCAACGTTGTTTAATCGAAAGGAAAGAAATGATCTCATACTGGTACAAATCTATGTTGACGACATAAATTTTGCTTCCACTAATCCTATCTTTTGTGATAAATTTGCAAATTTAATGAGCAAACATTTAAAGATGTCAATGATGGGACAAATATCATTTTTTTTTTGGACTTCAAATTTCTCAAAGTCCCAGAGGCATCTTCATTAATCAATCTAAATATGCTCTTGAAATGCTCAAAAAGTATAGTTTGGATAAATGTGATGCTGTTGGCATCCTAATGTGGTGGGACAGTCAAAACTGGATGAGGATCCAAACGGGACTCCAGTTATCGAGGAATGGTTGGATCCCTTATGTACCTACAGCCAGTCACCCTGACCTAGTGTTTGTCGTCTGAATGTGTGCCCGATACCGGGCAAAGCTAACGACAAAGCACATAAACTGTGGTAAAACGGGTCTTTCGGTACCTAAAAGGAACCATTAATATGGGTCTGTGGTATCTGAAGGACACCTGTTTTAATCTAATAGCTTTTGCAGACGCTGACCATGCAGGTTGCCAAGATTCAAGACGTAGTACATCAGGAAGTGCATAATTTCTAGGAGAAAAGCTTGTAAGCTGGTCATCCAAGAAACAGAAGTGTACCACAATATCAACAACTGAAGCAGAGTATATATCCTTGTCCGGTTGATGTGCTCAAATCCTCTGGATGCGTTCTAGTTAACTGACTATGGATTTCACTTCAACAAGAACCCATTATACTCAGACTCAAAAAGTGTCATTGCTTTATCTTGCAACACCATGCAACACTCCAGGACGAAACACATCGCAGTTCGATACCACTCAATTAAAGAGCAAGTTCAAAACGACGTTGTTGATTCATCATGATGGCTTGTTGAGATTTTATCGTGTTCTGAATTTCATTCTTAAGGTCTCCTTTCAACGAATTGATTTGACTTTGCATGTTTCTTAACATCTGATCATTATTCCTCTTGTAACTTGAAAAATCATTTGAAATCTCTTGTTGAACTTGATTATTAGGCACTTGAAAAGGTTGATTTTGAAATCCTTGGTTTTGAAAATTTGGAGCATGATTATTTTGATTTTGAAAACCTTGATTTCCATGAAAATTATTCCCCCGATTAAAGTTATTCCCTTGAACATGATTCTGATTAAACCTATTTTGACCATTGTTTTGCACCGGAGCAAAACCTGGTGGTGCCATTTGATTACTAACACGGTTTGGAGGGTTAACTTGATTGTAAGTACCCGTAGTCGCACAAACACTAGCCTGATTGTTGTCGGTAGCCGAACAATTATACCAAGAATGAGCACCACCACAAGTAACACAAGATTCCTCAACCGCTTTGACAGTAGCGGGAGTGACAACTTTTTTAGAAACAATCTCGACTAAGGTCGAAAGTTGATCCGCAAGCTTATCAATTCTCTCATCTGTTTTATTAGAAGTAGCATTCATCCTAGAAGCATTTGGTTTATTTCGTTAATAACGTACTTTTTATTTGTTCTCAATTCTGTTTAAGGCCTCTCTAGTTGTTTTACTCAAAAGATTTCCACCCACAGCGGCATTTAAGGAGTCTTGTTCATTGTTGTTTAAAACATTGTAAAAGGTATCAACTTGAGTTAACTCCGTAAATCCGTGATGGGGACATGCTCTAAGCAACTCCTTAAATCGTTCCCAAGCTTTACTAAAAGTTTCCTCGAATTTTTGTGTAAAACGAGAAATTTCAGTCTTTAAGTGAGTGGTTTTTGAAGGAGGAGATAAATTGGTTAAACGAACTTGGTTTACGGGATCCTCCCCAAGTCAGATTGCATTTGGTGGGTTCTTTTAGTGCCAAGTTTTAGTGGCTCCCATCGAGCGATTATGGAACATCAATAAGCTTAATCAATCGTTAGGACATTCCTAATTCTCGTATAAGTGAGGTAATCCTTTTGAAACTATTAATATGAGCATGAGGATTATCGTTTTCACGACCGTAAAACGGGTTAGCTTGAACCAACTGAAGCAAATTCGTCTTAATCTTAAAATGATCGGCATTGATTTCTGGTAAAACAATAGCTTCTCCGTACCCTTCCGTGGGGGCACGGAGTAGCTCCTCCATGGTACGTTCTGCCATAGGTGCAACAATAGTTCGAATCTCGGGTTCGACTATGTTAGAAACTTGTCTTCTCCGACGTCTTGGAATTGTGACATTTGAATTATTAGGATAATTAGAACGTCTAGTGCGCATGTACTATTTAAAAGAAAATAGAAAAAATAATAAGAAAAAAATATTTTTGGTTTTTTCTAAAATTTATTTACAATCTAATTTTAACGGACAATGAGAAAGACAACTTGAACCAAATAATCAAACTTACTTCACGGTAGCTCTTAATTTTTTTTAAGGTGAGTCGTATCTCGTAAGTGACACAAATAGTAAGTTTTTAAATCTTAAATTCGAGTTGGGAACTTATTATGGATAATACCTCAATTGAAGGTATTATTTGTTGGTGTTCTTTTACCAACTTTGTAACTTTTAAATTGAAAGAGAAAATATTTTTGTATTTTTGTTTTTAATCTTCTATTTATACTAAAAAGAAAAGAAAAATATTTTTTACTTTTTATTTTTTTATTTTCTTAAAAGCGTAACTTTCGAAAATGAAAGGTTCTCCAAAACACGATCAACAAACTTCAAACGAGAGAATCGTAATACATTTCCCCGGCAGCGGCGCCAAAAATTGATGTAAATCAACTCTACGTATATATAATATATCAAAGTATTTATAAGAATATACAAATAATCTTTGAGGACAAAGATTAAATGCAATTTAAACACAAAAATATATATAATATAATACGTATATCTGGTAAGTGATTACCGGGTCGTATCCCAAAGAAATGTGAATTGATACCCTCGATTCAGCTTGGACAATGATTTGAATGATTTTCAACTTTTTGATTGATTTTCTAAGACTAAAAACAATTAAAACAATTAAATGCAAGAAAATTAACTAAACACGCGGACGAAAAACGGAAATGACAAAATAAACCTTAATTAGCACCTTAACCTAGAATTTGAATTAATAAATCTTTTTCTTGAGTAAAATAAGGGATTTTGACAAAATTTGAAAGCTTAACGATAAAATTTGAAAGAAATCACGAAAACGAATAACGAGAGTCGAAAACCGAGCCCTAAAAGCTAAATTGCTCAAAAATAAACTTACGAGAGTCAAACTAATTTTCCTCGAACCTTATGGATAAAAGAAATGTTCTAAAAAAGATTTTTTATTTTTTTGATTATTTTTCTTTTTATTATGATTTTTTAATTTTTTAATGAAAAATAAATGATTAAAAAATTACTATATGACTCCTTAATATTCTAGAAAAATGACAGAAAATACCTTAAACTATTTAAAACCTAGGAAAAATAAGCCCGAGATCACAACTTATTAAATAAGCTGTGGAATAGGCTTTGACAGCTTATAAGCTTATAAGGGAAAACAAGTATAAAGATTTATTAGTGTGAGAGTCTAATGGAAAAGACTCAAGGGCACAGCGGTAAGGAGTGGGTGTGTGTGTGGTTATAAAAGGTTGAGGTTTTGAGGTCGGGGGTTCGAGTCTTGCTCACCCCCGACTTCCACTTCCCTTTTTTTTGTTTTTATAAGAAACTTAAAGAACAAAAGTTGTTAAGGACAACTTTTTAAGCAATTTTAATAAAAGAACTATAAGCTAAAACTCAAAATTAAGCTCTTAAAGAGCTTATGAAAAAGTTGTTTCAGGAACTTAGCTTTTAAGAGCTAAAAAGCTACTTATCACTTAATAGCTTGCACACAACTCATCTTAAGCTCAAATTCAAATCTAAAAGTTGTTCTAAAAAGCTAAAGATGTGTATAAGCTAATTATGAAAAGCTAAATTAACCAAGAACACTATAGGACTCCTAAATTTAATGATTAAGACAGCAAACTCAGAAACTAAAACTTAAGGCTTAAAAACTAAATAAGCTAAATTGCACAATAAGCTATTTCAGGATTTGAGCTTTTGAAAACTTAACAACCTACTTATAACCTATTAATCCAAATCATAAAAACAAATTCTAAAAGCTAGAAATTAAAATTTAAAAGCTAGTTCTTGTTACTACTGTTTTTGGTTTTTTTAAGGTTTTTTTTATGAACTTTTAAAAGCTAATTTATCCTAAGGAATGAGATAGAAATGTGAAAATAAGTTTTAAACTATCTTATCCTATATCTAAACTAAAGCTTATTCACTTTTAAAAACCTAAAACCTAATTAAGCTATCTTAAATGCAACTGAAAAGGGACAGCAGTAGTAACAGCAGTTACTACTGCTGATGCAATTGACCAAAGTGAGCAAAACACAAATGCAGGTGTCCTTAAGGGACAACCCTGCACTACACACTCTTATTGAGTGTGTCTAAACTTAACTTAAACAAGATCCAAGCTCAATGAGGCTTGGATCAAGTTTTTAACAAGCAAAAGAAAGGGGAGAATTCCCCTAGTGCAGGAACAAAGTGTTAAGCCTCTAAGTGATATTAAGCTTAAACTAATCCTACAAACTTGCTTAAAACCTAATCAAATTTGAGAATCAAACTAACCAAAATAATTTGCACAATTCAGTTTGACTTTAAGAGGTCAAACTGTCTTAATCCAAACACCCCTTTAACTAAGACAGTTTTCATTTTAGCTTATAAATTTGAAATCTAGCTATTACAACTTAGATACCAGATAATAACTAGCTTATAATAAGACTAATAAGCATTAACCTATAAGCTAATAAGCCAGAAATCAATAAGCTACACTAATCTACTTATTTTTGGTTTTTGATGACAGTTTATAAGAGATAGGTAAAAACTAAAATTAAGACTATTAAACTAAGAACTAACAGAGTTAAACTAACATATTAAGCATATATAAGCTGAAACTAACAAGAATAAGCAATTAATAAGCAAATTAAGCAGTTATTAAACTAAGAAATTAAGACAAAAAGCTAAATAAGAAACTTACTTGAGCCTTAGCTAAACAAAGGCATTAATAAGCTCAAGTGAGCAATCTACAAGCTCTGGCTTATCCTAGATAAGCCAGTATAAGTCCTTGGAAGCTCTTCCATAGCTAGCTTCCCTTCCATAAGTCCACAGTCATTAAGCAAGGGTTTTTAAGCTGCATTTAGAGTTTGAGTTGATTAAGGCTTAATTAAGCTCAATCACAAGCTTATAGACTTGTGAGAGCTGAAATGAGCTTATGTAACAGTAGCTTAACATTTGAAAAAGATTAAGAACTTATGAGTAAAAACAAGAGCTTATGACAGATTATTTTAAAATAAAAACTCAATTTCATTAACAAAAAACTTGATTACAATATTTAAAAGGAGATTACAAGAGATTTAAATGAAAATTAAGCTAAATTTTGCTAAGCTTAAATCTACTAACTATTTAAAAGCTAAAAACTAGGTAAGAAAGATCTCTATTGTGTGTGAGTATGAAGGGCTATTTATAGCCATCTTCTGAATCTTCTAGGCTCCTTAGTTGTTACACGCTCCTCTCATCATTGGCCCTTGATTCCTCTAATCATTAGATACTCACTTTCTACCGTTAGATCACTTATGAGCTCACACGGATTGCCAGCTTGGCAATCCGTGATTGAGACAGCTTGTGCTTATTTTAAGAGTAGAATGAGTGCAAAATACCCCTTTCCTTGTGCTTTCTTCAATCCAATGTGGCATTCCTTTTTGGGTATTTGGCCAATGAGAGGCTTTAGTGATGTTTTAACCCTGCCATGGTGTACTTAAACACCTGAATTGTCCTTTAATTGGGATTTGCCCCATGGTTTTAACTGAGAGGTAACTTGGGGAAGATGGGTGAACAGTGGTAAAACCACTTTTCCCGCTTCTTCTTCTTTTATAAAGGTTGGGTTTGACTTTTGTTGACCCGGGCTCATTTCTTTCTTTGACTTAGGTTTGGGCCAGGTTATAAGGGATTTGGGCCTGGGTTGTGGAGTAACAGGTTTTGGTTTAGGATTTTAACAAATGTTAACCTTTGTTTTATAAATGTTAACGGGTGTTAACATTTAGGGATTAGGGACCACTTTTGTAATTTTGGATTTTATGAGGGACTGAATTGTAACTTTTGATTTTTGTCATTTTGTAGTTTGACTTAGGTTGACCATGTTGACTGAAGCTTTGACCATAGTTTGACTTTAATAGCTTCTTCCCGGCTTTTTGTGTGCTCTTTTGTTCCCGTGTTCGTGTTTGCCCGGTTTAAACCGTTTTCTTGTGGTTTTTGCTTTATCCGTACCTGCACATACAAGACACAAAAACAAGCGTATCTTTGCCATTTTTATTATGTTTTTGGTCTTTATTGGGTCTATTTTGGTATAAAATAGATATGCGTTTTCACACATATCAACCACCTAATAATTTTTTTAATTTATAAATGTTGAAACAATATTTAAGTCACGCTTGATATTTAATGTCCAAGTATATGTGTCCGTAAAAATATTATCCTTGTCTAATATTTGATTATTTGTTAATAACACTTAATTTAATATTTTTGTTATTTATATAATGATATTATATAAATAGTTTAATTGTTTTATAAAATAATATTTATAAAGTTAAAAACATGTATAAATATTATATAAGTAATGCTACATTGTTTTGTAAGGTTTTTATTGAAACGAACCAACACTATTTATGTAAGGAAAATAGTGTGACAAAATTAATACAAAGTTATCTAGCTTTTATAATTTCTAGTTATAAATCTTTACAATTCTAGTCTCCGAAAACTTTATATTTGCAGTAAAACGTCATTCCGAATAACTTTGCAGTTTTATACTTTGGTTGAATCGGACCTAAAAGCCCTCAAAAACTCCGATTTCAGTTTCTCGCAGTTTTTCACAGCTTTATAAAAGTTGTGAAATTATATATAATTTTCAAAATCTTTAAAAACTCATAACTTTCTCGTTTTACGTTCGTTTTTCGAGTTCTTTATATGTATGAAATCGTGTCGAGATGATCTATCATAATAAATTGCTTAAAACTGTTATATAAAACAGTTTTAATATATATTTAATTATCGAAATCTCGTAAAATTCATATCTCCTTCATTATAGCTCCGTTTTTCGAGTTTCTTATATGCACGAAATTGTCATGAGATGTACTATTGTAATATGAAGTGTATAAACTGTATAAAAATTCGCGTCAAAACAATTTATACAAACTGTTTATAAATTTTAACATGATATAAATATTGCAAGTCCTCTAAAATCACTAATATAACATCGTTAGTATATTTTAAGTCCTCTAATTTATGTCCATCCATTTATGTCCAATATATCCAAATAAAATGTCCACAACAATTATTTATTTATAAACTATATAAATAAATTTATAACAATTAATTCATAATTAATTATATAAATTATCCAACACTGGTAATATGTCAAATAAAATGTGTTCTTCCTTTCTAACATATTTTAAACATCATTTCATCATGAATATGTATTTTTTTGATTTTGTTTAAACTTGTTTTATTTTATAACTTTATAAAATAAATACTAGATGGTGATTAAACAATATAACAATTATATATGTATAAAAATAATTGAAATGAGAGTATGAGAAGTGATTATAAACCTTGTGTGAATGAATGTAGAAATAAATACAAACTTAAACCTAAATATTCAACCCAAAATCCTTTTTTAAAACCTTAGTTTCTTCCTTGAAAACCCTAATTTCTTTTCTTGTTAAACCATTGATTTTACTTGTAAAATCACTTGATACACCTTAGATATCAAACCTAACCACACTTGTATACTTGTAATCCTGGTAAAATAAAAACTATGAATTATTTAGGGTGTGAGTTTGAGCCGTAGGGTTTGATAGAGCAAGAGAGAGTGTTGTGATTTTTTTTCCTAGAGAAATGAGAGTGAATGAAAGTCTTGCAAATAGGATACAATTTATAGCTAAAATATCATGCAAAACCAATAAACAAAACCATGGTATTCATGTTGAAATGACTAGTTATGTAAGAGCCCATGGGGGAGGGATGGTTTTTGTGTAAGAATGCATGGAGTTGTAAGGAAAGTTGGTCATTTGTGTAAGATAGGTTGCTTGCATGGTTATTTAAGCACATGTATTTCTTGAAGGTAGTTTGTAGATATTATTTCTTGTGTTTTACTATGGCATATCCGGCCACATATGTATATGAGTATGAAATTGTATAATTTTTTTAGTATTAGGTATAATTGTGGGTATTTGATTGAGTGTAGATAGGCATAATGGTTTACTTGCATGCAAAAAGGTTCCAAAATGCAAAACGTATACGTTTTACGTAACGTATAAAAATAAAATATAAAAAGTTGATTATTATCTCGCCTTCTAAAAAAAGCGGCTGCTAATTAGCACTAATGCTAATGGGGACCATCGATCAAGAAGGACTTCGAAGACTGCAGTAGGTTTCCAACCTTTAAAGCAGCTATCGTAAAAATAATATAACGCTTGCTTGACATAAATTTTTATTTGTTTGATGTCCGTTTACGTTGATTGTTGATTTTTAGTTTACGCGATTTAACTAAACGATTGAAATTAAAAGTAAATGCGTAAAACCTTAAAAATAAATAATTGAAAATTTGAAGTCGTAAAATGACATTAAATAACGGATTGTTACACCCTGCTGGTTTTAAAAGAAATCCTAATCTCTCTAAAAAATTTAGGAATAATAATAAAAGGTTTAATGGAAATAGTGAAGTCAATAATTTTGTTCCTAGTACTTCTGGTTCCCTCTTTTCTTTTTTCACTCATGAATAGATTATGAAACTTCTCAGTCTTATTAATAAGAAACCCTTTCTCACTGCAGATATGTCAGGTATAAAACCTAACTTCTGTTGGATCCCTTACTGAATGGATCTTTAACCTTTAGCTTGTAAAGGATTTGTTACTCTAGATAAATCTAAAGCAACAATGATGAAACAATGACTAAACACTATTGATTATGCGGAAAACTAATCAATAATGCTAAAAAGAACAATAATAGGAAAACACAAGAGATCTTATCAAACTCACACTTTTATATAATAACTTGAATCTGACTAGGTTACAGATTACAAAGACTAAGATTGCTAATCGATCTCTATTGATCTGTGTAGAACTATATCTACTAACTATGCCTAGGGTTCCTTTTATAGACTAAGGAAACCCTAATGGGCTTTACAAAACGCGTACAAAGATCATGCATATCCTTTCCTAAGATATCTCATGCATATCTCATAAACGGTACTAACTATTTTTATACTAACGGTACTAACTATCTGATCAGTACTAACATTTTGTATTGTCAGTACAAATTACAACTAGCGGTACTAACTAATATAACTAACGGTACTAAGTCAGGAATGTATAATTCCTAACAATCCTCCCCTAAACATGATTGTTGAACTTGTTTAACTTCATGTTTCTTTTAGTGTAAACATCTTGTAGACCAGGAGGATGTATCCGAACACTTCTATTCTTCAAATCTCCATTTTGATGAACTTGATTAGTATCAACTCTACAACCTTGATTTTCTTTAAGCTTCCCTTCTTTATCAGCAACACAGCAAATCCAACTAAGTTGGCTTTGTAGTTTTTGGCAAACTATCAGCCATTAACAGATTTGATATTCCTTTACCAGTAACCGTTTGCTCTGTGATAGCCAATTCTTCATTGTAAACAACAAGGTGAACTGATAACCTAATAGTTTTGTGTAAACTATCAACTATCAACGGATTTGATTTGTCTTTACCAAAAGCCGTTTGCTTTTGGACTAGTCAATGCTTCATTGCTATAATATGGTGCATTGATAACCATATAGTTTTTAGCAAACTATTAGCTATCAACAGATTTGATTAGTCTTTACCAGAAACTGTTTGATCCTGGACTAGCCAACTCTTTACTGTGAAGCAAGGTGAGTTGAGAACCATACAATTTTTGGTAAATTGTCAACCATAAATGGATTTGAGAAGTCTTTACCACAAGCCGTTTGCTTATGGACTAGCCAGTTCTTATGTTTGTTAAACATGGTGAACTGATGACCATTTGTTGTGTGGTTTTACAACCAACACTCATATATCCTCCTCATTTCCATCAGAGTCTTCAGGTTCCAACTCTGCAATTAGCTTTTTGACAAATCTAATCAACTCCAATGCCATAGTACTGTCTTCTTCAGATTCTAACTTTAATTCTAGCATTTGCAACAGTACTTTCCTTTTCAAATGATACTTTTTCTCTACAAGCATATGAATGTCCAATCCTGTATCAGTCATCAAAGTATGTACCCCTGAAGATCTATGTAGCTTCCAACTCACTACATTCCAATCCTGTTGTGTATTCTAAAACTCATCTTCATCATTTGGATTGAACATTATCATCAAATCTCCCCAAAGTACTCTATCAAAACCTTCAGGTACCTCATTTTGATATATGTCCATCACAAGTTTGTATACAACATTTAAATCCTCTCTATCAAATATTGAAAGCACTCTCATTAGGGTACTAAAGTATCTTCTTTGTCCATTGCTTCTAATTACCACATTTAGATTACTTTCTTCTAAGCCTTTAGTTTCATCAAACTGTGGTTTAATCCCAAGATACTCAGTTTTCCATTCTATGATAGGATACTTTCTGTCAAGTATTTCATAATCCACCTCCTTGTCCTCATCTGGAGCTATTGTTAAGCATAACTTCAGCTCATCATTCTCTTTCTCATCCTCAGAAGTACCATGTCTGAATCTTCTTTTCCTTGACTTCATCTTTTTCCTTGTGCCAAGCTTTCTCTTCCTGGTACCTGCTTCTTCTTTGCTTTCCTCCTTAATACTGTCAGCTTTCTTTGTACCAGCAGCTTTCTTATTCAGTTCTCTTATTATCCTTTCATCCTCAGCAGAACCAATAGCAACAAAGTTTTCATCAGAACTTTTTACCTTTTCATACAGAACTTGTATTTCTTCAAAAATTTTGTTCTTCAAATCAGAATGCTTCTTTCCTCCTACATGCTTCAAATATGTCATCATTTGATTTCTTAACTGAGTTCTTGTAGGTGGTCTACTTCTGATTTCAGCAGCTCTTTGTTGTGCAAGAAACCTCCTTTGAGCAGCAATAGTATCATGAAGCAATTTGGCTCTCTCTTCAATTGTGAACTTTTCTCTCTCTTCTTCTTGAAGCCTTGCTGCTAGAATGCTATCAGCTTCAATTCTAGCCTGGATGTCATCATAATCTCTTATAAGAGCAGCCTTTGTAGCTTCCTCTTCAGCCAACTTCTTCTTCTCTTCTTCTGCTTCCCATTCCTCTTGAACCTTTCTGGCTATCTCTTCATCATTAGCAAGCATTTTAAACTTCTTTTCAGCTTCATTAACACCTTCTGATTCAGCATCTGATTCAGCTTTTTCCTCAAGAACTTTCTTGCCTTTGTCTTTAGGATCAATCTTTGGAAGTGGCTTCAAAGTTAAGATTGACCTTTCAGTTGTAGTTCTTGGTCTATCAGTATCTTTAATCTCTTTAATCTCAAATCCTTTTTGCTTAGTCTTATTTTGGCTCATGGTAACCAGAAATTGAGCAATAGTTTCATCATCTCTGAAAACAGTTGTAGGATAAGCAATTTCATCTGAATTTCCATCTTTTGCCTCAGCAGTACCTTCATTTGGCTCAACAGTACCTTTATTTGGCTTGTCGGAACTAACTTTTAGCTTGTCAGTACTAACTTGAAGATATATATTATTTCTAAATTGACTTATCAAAAACGACCCGCTAGATCACGTTTTCACGACTCGGACTCTAAAGCAATTCGATGTGAAACGACATTCCGAACAACTTTTTAGTTTTGCCTGAGACTTGAAAACAGACAGAAAGTGACTGAAATGCCCTCGCAAGATTATAGAAACAAGAAAACAATTAAATTATATTTAATTAACACTTTTTATTAAATAAAAATATTTAATACATTATTAACATTTTATTCAATGGTTTGTTTAATAACGAGAATATCCCGAGATAAAAGTTATTTTTATCGTATAAGGCATCCATCGGAGTTTTTTTTTTTTTTTTTTTTTCCCAAATAAATAAACAAATATTTTTATAAATGTTATAAAAATATTTATGAAATACTACTAAATGAATACTCGTTTTTATTAGAAAAATTATTTGGAACGCAATGGCGCAAGTTTAGTATTTTAAATCATCCGTTAAGTGGCCTAAACGAGACCTGGACAATTATCTAATAAAAGTTACACTTTTGGTCCCTGTGAAATATTTACATAATCAACCCTCAATTATTATAAGCATTACACTTTATTTTAAACTTTTACTATAAATATAAAAGTTTTATAATTGTTTCATTTGATAAAACAAATAACACACACACATGACATATGCTCTCCCTCTCTCTCATATATTTCCGGCAGCCATCGGCCCCCACTCAGCCGCCGCCTCCTCTGGCCACCGGAAAACTTTTCCGGTGAGTATTCCGGCCAAGTCCAAAAGTGCTCCACATCCCCCGATCCATCTGATCCACCACCTTACGCGCTGCCACCTCCACACCACCCACCACCGCCGTCGTTGCCATCATCGTCATCATCATCGCAACCGCTGCTACCTCAGCCGACCCCCATCACCACTCCATGCGACCACACCACCCACTGACACCACCACAGCTCGCACCTCACCACCCCCGCAACCACGCCGCCACCATCATCACAGCACTAGGAAGGGTGCGTTCAGTTTGGTACAACGACCCAGGGTGCGTCTGGTTTGTTTTAACAGCCAACAAGGATGTGTTTGCATCCAGGTTTAGCAACTAGGGGTGTTCGTTATGATTTATGACAACCGAGGGTGTGTTGGGTTTGTGACGACGGGAAATGGGTGCGTTCGGTTGATGTTATCACCACCAGCGGGTGCGTTTGGTTTAGCAGCTTAGGGTGCATCTGGTTCTTTTTATTTTTGTTCACGACATAGGGTGTGTTCGGTTTATCAGAAACCACACCACAAGGGTGTGCTTGTTTATGTGTTTGGCCGTAAGAGGGTGCGTTTGATTTCGGCGTTAGGGTGCGTTGGGTTTAAGGATAGCACCACAGGTGCGTTTGGTTTTTCAGTCCCGCACTAAAGGTGCGTTTGGTTTAGCAGTCTCGCACTAAAGGTGCGTTTGGTTGAACTAAAACAGATTAGGGTGCGTTTGGTTGTGCAGAAACTCCATAAGGGAGTGTTTGGTTAGCAAGGAGAGGAGGGGGAAACACCGTAAGTGTGCTTGTGAGCAGGAAATGCATAGGGCGTGTTTGGGTGAGCAGAAACAACCTTTAGGGTGTGTTTTGATTTATATAAATCAATTAATAAATATATCATAAGATTTTATAAATATAAAACCGGATTAAATGGTGGTTAATGGTTAAATAAATATGTCATATTATTTAGTCTCGCCTAATTATATATAGTGATCACACGAGTAAATTGCAACACGGATAGATTGAAAAAGGATTAAGTTATATAAATTTTAAGATTGTTAATTTGTAATATTTCAATAAGCGGATAAACAAACGGAAACTATACTTTTCAAATGGGATAACTATTTTAGCAAACGTCAAGGAAACAAATACTTATATTAATAAAATATTATTTATATTTTATAGATGTCAACTTTAGAAATTAACAACATAACCCTTTGGGAAAAAGTGCCTTAAAAACATAGATGTACATGATTTATACTTTAAAACGTACGTTGACATTTATGCTAAGAACTTTTAATTTATTTAAGTGGGGAAGGGTTTTTTTATATTTTTTCCTAAAACTAGTACAATTATTTTGTTTAATCATATAACTCACTTCTTAATATAAATTTGTAAGAATTATATATATTAAATTATTCTTCGATTTGTTTGTCTTATTATATAATTCACCATATGAAAATTATATAAATGCTTATTATTCAATGTAAGTAAGACGAATATATATAACATACTCTTGCTATATGATTCATCCTATGAATTATAACTGTTATTTTTGATTTATATAATTTACCAACCACCAAACTAAAACAACATTAAAACATAAATCTTATTACAACGTGACACGATGATGTTCTCATTCATCGGAAAACCAAGTACATTCTTCAGGCGAGTAGGATATAACCGATAAGGTTAGTTATAACTTCTTGATCGAGCCGTTCGTCTTCCGTTTGAGTTGGCATAGTAGATGCCCATCTGTCAATAGATTTTTTTCTCAACCATCGATGTGAGTTTTTATAGCCCCCTTTTTTTCATTTGTTACATTTGCTTTACAAATATCTCGGGGAGAAATACCTGCTCAATACAACTAATTTATACAACACCTTTTCCATACTATCTACACACTTGGTTTACATACTTGATTTCGAAACTCATTACAAACAATTACATGGTTGATTACAGACTTGGTTTCATACTTTGTTACATACTCATTTGCCTATGCGATTACAAAATTGTTTACATACTCATTACTATTCAATTACTTGGTTTATATCACACTCTTTCTACTTATGGATTTAAGTACTTAAAGCTGTTTATGAATACAATGGTTATTTTATTGGACACAAGTGTTTTCGGTTATCATCTCCTGTTTTCATGTGCCTAAGTAGCTAAACCCACCATTGCCCAATATATAACCGTCCAATTGCATTACACGACCATACGGTTAAGTAAGCGCGAGTGTATAAATAGATCTATTGGGATTTGACATCCCTGTTCGTTGAGTAAGCTCTGCACTAGTTTCAGACCGTCTGAAACACGAATGCATAACATGTCAGAACAATTTGGATGTTATGCGGGTTTTGAACATCTACACGGACTTTTATTGCATTAAAATGTCATACATAGATGTCGAGCTTCGGTTCACGACATAGCGCAACAATAGATACTTTTTATGTGATACTGTATCTGTTATAGTAGTCACATCACTTTTAAAATCTTGTAGTCCACACTATCTTGTTGAACATCACTGATGTCTGAACACTTTTCATTACACTGCAGTGAAACAATAAACACTAAACTCTTTCGGTTTACATTTACTTTTACATTTTAACGATTATTATAAGGATTGAAAAGGTCATATATACTTTATAAATCTTTGGATTTTATCAATTACATTTATACTTACAAGACTCTATGAACTCACCAACTTTTTCGACCGTACTGAAACACGAACGCATACATGTCGGAACAATTTGGATGTTACGGGTTTGAACATCTACACGGGCCTTTATTTGCATTAAATTGCATACATAGATGTCGAGTTTCGGTGTCATGAGCTTAGCGCAACAGTAGATACTATTTATGTGGTGCTGTATCTGTTATAGTAGACCCATACATTTTAGAAAATCAACGAGATTACTTTTCAAACGACATTTAGAGGTCGTTCTCCTGTATCTTGTGCTGTTGTATTATGAAGTAACGCCCCCGGACATATTTCCGCTGCGACACATTTTTGGGGGTGTTACAGATTGGTATCAGAGCCAAGGTTATAGAGAACTAGGTTGCATATTTTACCCTAGACTATAACCGTTTTTACAAACATTGCATCACATCAAACATTTTCAAAGTGCATACACACTACTTGCTTATGTGCTTACACTACTTGTTGCATTATGTGCTTACATGACATACATATATATAATATATATATGTTTACATCCCTTTGCGTATATCGTACATTATTTATATAATAATTATTTATATAAATACCAAAACGTCTTATTAGACATTGTGAGTTGCACAATGGTCTCACTTCGTTCTCAGACATTGTAAGTTAAACAATGGTCCCCAAGAATATTTTTCATAACTTTATACAATATCGTATTACGCGAAAGCCGTCATAATTTTTGTTTGCATGGGATTATGTATGAATCTAAGTATTACAAGTCTTGTATGGGCGGGACTTGTAATAGGAGGATTAATATGATAATTGCTATGCTGACTCGTTCATAATGACCTTTATCTTATTTACTTTAAATCGAGTACTCATTAACTGTCTTGAACTCTATGTCGATTTCCCCTGATTGTTTCGCTCTCCGTCTCCGAAGACGAGTTTCAAACACTCGTCCCATACTCATTAGAGCACCTGCATCGATATGTCATTCACCACCTTGAAAACTTTGTGTGTACGCGTGTTGCATCAGAAATTATTAAGTAGGATGATTTATAATCTCCTTATTTAAAAGGATTGGGACGCCTCTTCGGTTAAATAAAGAAATTGTAAATCACCGAACCATAAGTTTATCAATTCATTATTTATATAAATTGGGACGCTTCTTTATGCAAATAATAAATTATAAATGAGTGGGCTTAATGGTATCCGATATGAAACGAGTATGAACTCGAACCCGACAATCACCGGAATCCGTTAAAAAGGTCTAGAGACACAATCGTGTCTTACCACTTAGCAAAATCTTAAGGCCTCACTTAAGCTACCTTATCTCATTCTTAAGTTATTACTCTTGCCGTTACAAATCTTTACGATCGCGAACTACTCGTGGAACTAATAGACTTGTTACACTTGAATTAATGGAGTTGATTCAACCTCGAACTAACGACTGAGTACCATACACCGCCGTCTATCGCATAAGCTCTCCCGCGAGCTCCTCCCTTTCGTCGAACTTTATTATGGGGATATTGTTTCTCGGAGGGTCCTCACTCTCCGCATCCCATCACCGTTTGTTATAATTTTTCGTAGTTATGATGCTGTTGTTGGGCCCTGGAGCGGTCCCAACTTGTACAACTTTATCCAATAGGTAATGCAACCCCCCTTAAACCAGATAAACACCTATCGACGGAAGAGATAGTCGAACTATTCATTTCAGACCAATAGTACAACAGACTTAGGTCGCGACACATCCTAGTACTGCAAAGTAAGTTGGATACTTACATCCATTAGCCTCACCCGTTATTAATCATCGATCATTACGGATATCAGAAACTAGACACTGCCCGTAAACAGTTGAGACTTTACACAGACATACTCACGTGACTACACTGCCCGTACACAGTCATAAGACCTGTAATGATTTTCTTTGAGATACTCATTTTGAGGGATTAAATATCCTGGTCAAACCTAGCCAAAATTTTTGGTATATTGAGAAGTGTCGAAACATTTAAATTTTGCTGAATAAAGTATCAACGTCTTGTTTAGAACTGGTTTATTAAATCTTAAATCTTTTCTTGGTCACACAAACGGTTAACACAAATTAAATCTCGGGACGAGATTTCTTTAAGGGGTAGGTACTGTAACATCCCCCCCCCCCCCCCCCCCCCCCCCCCCCCGGCCCAATTTTCAGAATTTTAATGACCTATTTTAAAATTTGACTTTTCAGGTCCGATCTTACTTTTTGACTTTTGATCTTTTATCGTCACATAAAAACAATTACCGTGTAACTAGTAAAAATTTCGGAACATATTTCAATAATAAATCATATTTATTATTACATACCTTGAGTACAAACTTATATATTTTTATTTTTTTTACTTATTTGACTTGAAAACGAAAAAAATATAGATTTTTATTACCTAGTTGACTTATCAAACGGGGGGACTTACCCCCCCCCCACTAAATCAAGTTTTCACATCGGACTCTAAGCAATCTTATGTCAAACGGAAATTCCCGAACAAACTTTTTAGTTTTGTCCGAGACACGAAAACAAGCAGAAAATGACTAAAATAGCTTCGCAAAATTTTGAACACAACGTGTACCGACCCAAGAATAATTAAATTCATATTTTATTATCACTTTTTATTAAATAAAATTTATTTAATAAATTAGTTAATATTTTATCCAATATCGTTTATCTAAAAACGCGAACGTTGAAATTAAAGTTTTATTTTTACAGACATAGCTTACTCGCGACACCCAATGGTACCAAATAAATAATAACGATTTAAATATATTTTATAAAAATAATTATAAAATACAAGTCGAGTGAATACTCATTTTTATAGGAAAAATCATTTGGAACGCAATGGCGCAACTCTCGTGTTTTAATTCAATCATTAATTAGCCTAAACGAGCCCCGAACCAATATTTTACAAAAATTACACTATTGGTCCTTGTGTTTATATTTTCAAAATCTACCTGGACTATCCTAAAGGCTTGTCATATCTTTTGTTTATATAAATTCATAAATTTATAGAGTTGCTAAGTAAGTGATTAGGGGTTACACAATTTTTCCCTAGACCTCCATCTCTTTCTTCTCTCATTTTCCGGCCATATTTTTACAGCCACACAACTTCCGACCAAAAATCGGCGAACCCACCGCCAGCTACAACCTCATCATAACTTTAATCATATCAATCTCCAAACACTTAACAACCTAGGCACTATTCATCCCCGCTGCCCCATATCGCCACGCGTCAGCATCACCACAGACCCAACATCACCATGTCACCATCACCTCCTGGACACAAGCCACCCCAGTTGCATCCCACATCAACACCATCGGTACACCGTCACCACACTCACCCTAAAGTTAAAATATCGGGTCTAACCTTTGCGTCATCTCACCACTCACAAACCACCTTCTTCCACCTCCCACACCAACCACGTCACAGCCGCGACGCCTCTACCAACAAGGGTGTGTTTGGCTGCTGATTTTATAACTCATTCGGGGTGTTTGGTTTGACCCAGGGTGCGTCTAGTTCGTTTTAACAGCCAACAAGGATGCGTTTGCATCCAGGTTTAGCAACTAGGGGTGTTCGTTATGATTTATGACAGCCGAGGGTGTGTTGGGTTTGTGACGACAGGAAATGGGTGCGTTCGGTTGATGTTATCACCACCAGCGGGTGCGTTTGGTTTAGCAGCTTAGGGTGCATCTGGTTCTTTTTATTTTTGTTCACGGCATAGGGTGTGTTCGGTTTATCAGAAACCACACCACAGGGGTGTGCTTGTTTATGGGTTCGGCCGTAAGAGGGTGCGTTTGATTTCGGCGTTTAGGGTGCGTTGGGTTTAAGGATAGCACCACAGGTGCGTTTGGTTTATCAGTCCCGCACTAAAGGTGCGTTTGGTTTAGCAGTCTCGCACTAAAGGTGCGTTTGGTTTGCAAGTCTCGCACTAAAGGTGTGTTTGGTTGAACTAAAACAGATTAGGGTGCGTTTGGTTGTGCAGAAACTCCATAAGGGAGTGTTTGGTTGAGCAGGAAACACCGTAGAGGTGTGTTTGGGTGAGCAGGAAATGCATAGGGCGTGTTTGGGTGAGCAGAAACAACCTTTAGGGTGTGTTTTGATTTATATAAATCAATTAATAAATATATCATAAGATTTTATAAATATAAAACCGGATTAAATGGTGGTTAATGGTTAAATAAATGTGTCATATTATTTAGTCTCGCCTAATTATATATAGTGATCACACGAGTAAATTGCAACACGGATAGATTGAAAAAGGATTAAGTTATATAAATTTTAAGATTGTTAATTTGTAATATTTCAATAACCGGATAAACAAACGGAAACTATACTTTTCAAATGGGATAACTATTTTAGCAAACCGTCAAGGAAACAATATACTAGATTATAAAATATTATTTTATATTTTATAATTGTCAACTAGAAATTAACATCATAACCTTTGTAAAAGCTTTAAAAACATAGTGTACATGATTTATAACTTTAAAACGTACGTTTACTTTTATGCTAAGAACTTTTATTTATTTAAGTGGTGATTTTCTAAAACGTGTCGAATTATTTTGTTTAATCATTTACTCACGTTTCTTAAATAAAATTTGCAAAGTATTATATATTTCAAATTATTCTTTTGATTGTTTGTCTTATTATATAATTCGCCATAAGAATTATATAATTGCTTATTTTTCATATGTAGTATATACGGGATATATTACATACTCTGCTATATGATTCATCCTATGAATTATATATGCTTTTTGATTTATTTATTTAACCAACCACCAAACTATTACAACTTTAAATCTAAATCTTTTATCAACGTGTCACGTTGACGTACTCATTCATCGGAAAACCAAGTACATTATTCTAGGCGAGTAGGATATAACCGATAAGGTTAGTTACAACTTCTTGATCGAGCCGTTCGTCTTCCGTTTGAGTTGGCATAGTAGATGCCCATCTGTCAATTGTTCTTCAACATCGATGTGAGTTTATAGCCCCTCTTTCACTTGTTTTACATTTGCTTTACAAATCTCGGGGGAGAATACATGCTCAATACAACTTGTTTACATATTCATTTACAACACCTTTTACATACTATTCTACACACTTGGTTTACATACTTGATTTCGCAACTCATTACAAACAATTACATGGTTGATTACAGACTTGGTTTCATACTTTGTTACATACTCATTTGCCTATGCGATTACGAAATTGTTTACATACTCATTACAATTCAATTACTTGATTTATATCACACTCTTTCTACTTATGGATTTAAGTACTTAAAGCTGTTTATGAATACAATGGTTATTTTATTGGACACAAGTGTTTTCGGTTATCATCTCCTGTTTACATGTGCCTAAGTAGCTAAACCCACCATTGCCCATTATCATGAACCGTCAATTGCTTGACCGACCGTACGGGTTAAGTAAGCGCGAGTGTATAAATAGATCTATTTGGGATTGACATCCCTGTTCGGGTGAGTAGCTCTCACTAGTTTCGACCGTACTGAAACACGAATGCATACATGTCGGAACAATTTGGATGTTACGGGTTTGAACATCTACACGGGCCTTTATTTGCATTAAATTGCATACATAGATGTCGAGCTTCGGTGTCATGAGCTTAGCGCAACAGTAGATATTATTTATGTGGTACTGTATCTGTTATAGTAGACCCATACATTTTGGAAAATCAACGATATCACTGTCCATACTACTTATTGAACATTACTAATTTCTGAACACTTTTCATTATATTGCGGCGAAGCAATAAACACTAAACTCTTTTGGTTCTACATTTACTCTTACATTTTTGGCGATTATTATAAGGATTGAAATGGTCATACATACTTTATAAATCTTTGGATTTCAACATTTACATTTATACTTACAAAACTCTATGAACTCACCAACTTTAATGTTGACACTTTTAAGCATGTTTTTCTCAGGTGAGATTAGTGTGCACTTGGTTGTCTTGATGTGCATTTGGTGCTCTTATATGAAAAGATTTCATTTATGGTTTTTTATTAACATACCAAATGATTCAAATCCGTTGGGTTATTTTCATGCTTTTTATTGTGATGCAATTATGGGACAAATGTTATATCAATTTCAAGAAAATCAACAAGATTACTTTTCAAACAACATTTAGAGGTCGTTCTCCTGTATCTTGTGTTGTTGTATTATGAAGTAACGCCCCCGGACGTATTTCCGCCGCGACACATTTTTGGGGGTGTTACAGTTTTAGTGATCACAGGGGAAAATGAGCTTGCTCAAGATGGAGATTTTCTGGATTTCTCTGCCAGCTTATTACATTTCATATGATCAGAAGCAAAGCTCAAGGGAGTTTCTTGTTTTAATTCTACACTTTCTTGTTTATTTCATTTCTTTAATGTACAATAGGAACATTGTACAAAACAAGTGGGGGATGGGAGTATAATTATCACTTGACATATTCTTGCCTTTGATTTTTTAGTTTTCTTTGAAAAATGGTGCCGATTTTTAAAAAAATGACATGTTTTTCTTAATGAACTAGAATTAATCTTTGCCGAATGCACATCACCCTTTATTATTACTTGGTGAGGTTTAAGCCTGATGTTCCGTTTTCATCACATTATAAAAAATCCACCATAATATTGAGTGTGCTGGTAGTATTGTAGACTTTAGAACTTGGTCTGTACATCATTTCGAGACCTAATTGATTAGCAAGAATAGATGGTTCGAGAGGGCAACATTTAGGAATTTACCCAAATAGCCATTATGTGTGTGTTTATCGACTTGTTACACTGACTAGTCGACCTCCCGTGTTAAAACCCTTTTGTTGCACTCATCATTAGTGCAAGATACCCCTAGATCACCCTTGTTAAGACAATCTATATTTTCACCCATTATTATATGTTTTGTTACACCATTTCGTCTTAGCCAACCCTGTAGTCTATATTTATCTTTGTGTTAAAATTTATGGCTACCTAAATCTATGGTGCAGAAAAATGATTCAAAGATTGGCACTTACTTTAATGATATATTATCTTGATCATGGAAGACCTCTCGGTATTATCAATTTTGATACTGTTTATCTCAAGTTGGGGATATGTGATATGTTATATACAGGAGTATTATAAAAAAAAGGTGGTGCAACTATAAGCCACCTAGTGATATAACTCCTGATGTTGGTTACGTATTATAAAACCAACTAAGTAAAAAGGTGGTGCAACTATAATCCACCTAGTGATTTTGGGGATGGTGCAACTATAAGCCACCTAGTGATGAATGGGTTAGCATGCTCCGCAAGATCTCATCATTAGCTAACCCATGTTGATGATATGATTAGATTTTCGCACTCGAAGACTTAGACTATGGATGGACAGTAGTGTAACAATCCATTATTTCAGGTCATTGTACGACTTCATACTTTTTATTATTTATATTTATGGTTTTACGCGTTTACTTTTAATTTTCATCGTTTAGTTAAATCACGTAAACTAAAAATCATCATTCAACGTAAACGGACATCAAACAAATAAAGGTTTACGTCAAGCAAGTGTATTATAATTATTACGAAGATAATTATTGACTTTCATAATTTATTTTTATTGGTTACGTAAACACTTCGCAATAAATTACATTTATGCATACACGAAAGCACCAATACCTATCTATATTTCAACAAATACTCACTCTTATACCCACTACACAAAAGTTATACCATTTCTATCTTAAAAACCCATTCTAGCCGTCCTATGTACACACAACAACTAATAAAACACAAATCATCCACTAAAGTCACTTCTAATTAATTTCTACCTTCCTTTTAACCACCATTTAAGCCATAAGTACTTTAACCAAGACCAAACTTGTCCTTCCTTGTCCTCTTGAGTTTCTAGCTGTGACCTCCTCCTAGGGAGGAGGATAACACATGTACTTCTTGTATTCAAATCACATCTAAGCCATGGTTTTGTTAAGTGGTTTGGCTAATACTTGTGCTATAAATTGAAGGTTAATGCAAGACTTATTTCACACATATTTCTCTAGCAAATTAATGAAAGTTTCTCTCCTGATTTACTAGTAAGACTCAGGACTCAAGTTTATAAACAAGAAAGATTTGTAGTTTTCATTTTACCAAGAATACAAGCATACAAGTATTATTAGGGTTATTATATAAGGTGTTTCAAGGGTATTTTAAAGCTAGGGTTTTGTTTAATCAAGGGTTTATAAAAAGGATTTCAGGTTGAAGAAACTAGGGTTTTGATTTAGGTTTCACATCTTCATTCATTCACATATGGTCCATTATAATCTCTACCCTTTTATAATTACTTCATTTATTTACATACATATTCTTATATTGTTAATCACCACTTAGGAGTTATTTTATAAAGTTACAAGCATATTTATAATCGAATAAATACCTACACATGATGAAATGATGTTTAAAACATATTAGAATGCAAGAACATGTTTTACTTGATGTTATACAAGTGTTGGTTAATTTATAAAATTAATAGATGAATTAATTGTTAAAAGTTTATTTATAAAGTTTATAAATAAATAATTGTGAGGACATTATATTCGGACATAAATTAATGGACATAAATTAGAGGACATAAAATATACAAAGGATGTTGTATTAATTAAATTAGAGGACTTGTAATAATTTAATTATGTCAAAAGTTTATAAAACAAGTTTTATAAATGATAAATGCAAACTGTTTATATATTCTGTAAAAGTTAAGAATTTTCATAAATTATATAAACCTCAGATTTAAATAGTACATTTTAACATGATTCCGAATATATAAGAAACTTGAAAAACAGAGTTATAACGAAGGAGATACGATTTTTGCAAGGTTAAATATATAAAAAATATTTTTATAAAAACAGTTTGATGTTACTGTTTCGGTACAGATTTTTATAAAATCTGTGACCATTTTTTTTATAGATAATCTCGACACGATGTCGTACATATAAAGAACTTGAAAAATAGAGTTAAACAAGAAATTTATGAGTTTTTAAAGATTTCGAAAAGTATATATTATTTTACAGCTTTTACAGAGCTGTGAAAAACTACGAAAAAGCTGTGAACTTTGAAATCGGTCATTTTGAGGGCTTTAGGGTCCGATTCGGCCAAAGTATAAAACTACAAAATTGTTCAGAATGACGTTTTCTTTCAATATCAGGTTTTCGAAGTCTAGAAATGTATAGATACTTAATTAGAAATTATAAAAGTTGTAAAGTTTTATAAACAATTTTCTGCACTTTTATAAAAATACAACAAAGTTGTTAGGATTTTAAAATGTGGTTTACGAGTGTTTTCGGGTCCGTTTGAGCTATAAAAACCTTAAGAAACAATGTAGTATTACTGATATAATATTTATACACATTTTAAACTTTATAAATATTAATTTATAAAATAATTAAACTATTTATATGATATTATTATATACACAATAAAAAAAAATTAAATCAATTATGATTAACAAATAATCAACTATTATACAAAGATAATATTTTTACGGATCATATACTTGGACACTTATTTATCAAGCACGATTTAAATATTGTTTCAACATTTATAAATTAAACAAAAACTATTAGGTGGTGATATAACTCTATAAAACTTATTATTATTGTATTTTATATGTAATACTTTTATCTATACGACACTATAATTAAATTAGGTATGCATTTAGATTACTGTGACGTTTCACTCATTTTGATTTATCTTATAAATCCATTCATAGAGGTGAGTTCATAGCCCCTTTTATTCAATTACTATTGATTTACAACTATCGAGGTGAGAAAATACATGCATTGTTTTTATTATTTGGATGCAGTATACTTTTAAATAATATTACGAGTTTGCATATAGTAGGCGTTAACCTCTTGCCATGAATCATGATACTGTAATTATCGGTGTAAGCGCGAATGCATAATAGATCTATTTGTTGATGACATTCCGTTCGGGTGAGTGACGCTACATAGTTTCGGCGGTACCAAAAATAACAAAGTTATATTCCTTGTAGTTTTGGATGTTGCGGGTTAAACATCCTACACGGGCACTTTATAGGCATTAAATTGCAAGTACATTACATGTTGTGCTTTAGTGGGTCATGACTTAGTGCATTCATTTATTACTTTTGTGTTATTATTGTGTTAATTATTGGAGCACATGAATATCTTGTGGTCCTTCTTTATACTTTACGTACACCTGTTTGAATTCATCAACTTTATTGTTGACGTTTTAAAGCTTGTTTTCTCAGGTCAATAAGACATAGAACCGGTGGATGATTCATTTTGGTTGTCTATTGCAATAGAGATTTATATGCATTTCATTTGGGGTTATTTGTTATGTATCAATATCTTTCTTTCTCATGGTATTGAACATTTGAACTTGGAGATTTTGTAAAACATTTCAGTTAATCCCAATGTATATTTTTAAACGACTCATTTAGTGGTTCATTCTCTCATTCTTGTGCTTATTGATACATTAGTAACACTCCAGGACTGTACTCCATGCCGGACCTATTTTGGGTGTTTACAAGTAGTCGGTTATGGATTCCTTAGATTATATTGGAATATTAGTTTTTAGTGTTTCTTTTTATCACAACATTAAATGGTATCCCAGTGTCTATCATATCCCTTTATATCAACGCATATTTAACCCTGTGTTATGCCACCCATGTTGCCTTTAAGAATTGTTTAGACCCTAACTCTAACTGGTGCAGATTTATGTACTTCCCAAGCTTATGATAGAATACATGCTATGAGTGTGCAATTGAGCGATCACCTCAAAAATGAACACTTAGACTAGTTGAGAGTTGAGTGAATTTTGACCCCCTTTTTGTGAGGTGTTCGGCTTTGATGTTTCTAGCATAAGTCTTCTATATATTCATTTCTTTGAGTTAAATCAGAGAAATCTTTTTATAAACTATTCTAACAGGTCTACTTGAGGGCAAGCAGAAGTCAAGTGGGGGCATATTTGATAACATCGAATATTTGATACTTTTTAGTGTCAATTTCCCTACGAAAATACTTGTAATTGTCTTATAAATACTTGAATTTGATACATTTACGTTTATTTCATTGTTTTCAAGTAAAATGTAAGTATGTGACAAGAAACACGGGAAATGGACGAAAAAATGATGATAATACGAATTCTTATGAGATGTTACGGCGTAACCCCCTACGATAGTATTATGTCGTAACATAATTCAAGCAAGACACGTCAGCTTACAACATTACGGCCTAACCATACTAAAGGTTTACGTCGAAACAGTGTTATTATGGAAGGATGACTCACCCGAGTCAGCATTACGGCGTAACGTGCCCTGTTGATTACGCCGTAACATATTTAAGCTTATAATATGGAAAGGACGCGTCAGCACTTTACGGAGTAACGCCTTATATGGTTACGCCGTAAAATATTCAAAACATATAAATAGAGGCCTCATTCAGACACTTCGACATCAACCATTCTACAGCAGTTCGAAGGGGCGAACAAGGCCTTCATAGCTCAAAGAATTCTACCAGAAGTCTATGGGAGATCACACTTATCTTACTTTTGTATTTAATCGTTCATAAACCACTTTTGTAAGAATTATGAGTTTTTAATCCATGATTATCTTTATTAATTCTTGTTGTGTTGTTTCAATGAGCGGCTAAGCACTTCAAGTGATGGCCTAGATATGAATTTACTATCGTTATAATGTTTCTTGTTAGATTATGGTTTCGTTGGATATCCTTTGACTATCGTGTACCCTTGGGTTTTGGTAGTATTGCGGGTGGTTTAGATCATGTTAATCATGTTATTAGACTACCAATTGAACATGGGATTAGCAGGGTACTAGGGTAGGTTTGGAACCCTATCCCTCGTGTAAGAACTAACTAGGTTACCGCCTCTATCACTTAATATACTTAAAAAGAACAGGAACTCTTTCAGAGAGGGTTAATAATCTGTATAGGTTATTAGACTAGTTCTTGGGATAGTTAGGATTAATCACTATGACCTGGTTGCCCTACCTTCATGACTTTCGGGGGATTCGGGATCGCAAAAATTATAGGACAGACTAAATATATCTATTCAAGTCTGTCGACTTTAGAAACCACTAATGAAAAATGGTGTAACATTGCACAGGAAAACGTAGTTATAACGGTTGTAATGAAATGGCTAGGCTAGCACGCCTTTCTCCCTGATATCTTCTATCACTTTTAATTTTTGCAATTTGCTTTCTTGTTATTTTCATAAATCAACTTCAAACCATTTTCAAACATGACAATTCAAATTAAAACTAATTGACACTTAACTCTTAGGACGACCTTGAATTTACCATTTATGTACTACTCACGATCGGGTTCTTTTCCCGTTAGTACGTTTGTCAGGTGTTATAAATTTAAAACTTGAACAAAATATATTTTAAAATAAAATACGCATCAACATGCAAAGTTACTAGCCAAGTGTCCCATTTAGCTAGAAACTTTGACACATATAGAAGTTTACTACCACATGGACTTTAGTCCTTGTGATGGCTGATTTTATTAGGTGAATGGAGGGAGTTTTGGTTTAATTTTGTATAAATTTTGAATAAGTAGGTATTTTTAGGGCTAATGGGTAAAAATGTAGGGTAAAGCAAAAGTTTAAACGCCACCACGAAGAGTAAACGCAAATGGTAAAAATAAAATTGCATCATATAGGATACTTATGATAAACAATAAATATACATGGGGCATGTAGACTAATATTTAGTCTAAGGTTGGGTTCACGTTTAATAAACGTTTTACTACGAACGTGAGATAACCAATACGGTTTACCATAAAAATAAATTTTTATTCAAAAGTAAAATAAATGATGAAAGTATAAGATTACATAATGACCTGGAATTTACGGTTTGTTATACTTGCCTAGCTTTATTTTTAGTGCCCCTTTAAGCACCTAGTGTTGTTGTCTTTGTTGTTTTCTTAAGGCAGGATAAAGGCATTGGTTAGTGATGGTCATATGAGGTTATGATCTACTGTTTAGGTGGGGTGAATAGGAGGAGGTTAGGAGAAATGGTACTATGGTAGATTAGCTGATTATCATAGGATTAAAGTGGATAGCTGGAATATAGGGTCCTTGACTAGAAAGCTCTTAGAGCTTGTGGATGTCTTGAAGAGATATAAAGCGGACATATCGTGTTTTAAGAGACTAAATGGAAGGGGTTTAGTACGAGGGAAGGAAACAACTACAAGCTTTGGTACTCCAACACTCGAACCACGAGAAACAGAGTTGGAGTCATTTTGGCATCTGGACTTAGGGACAAAGTAGTTCATGTGAATAGGTGTAGCGACTGGATCATGGCGGTCTCATTGGTGGTGGTTGAAAAGACGATCAACGTGATGAATGTGTGTGCACCACAACTAGGCCAGAGTGAGGCAGAAAAGAAGAGTTTTTAGGACTCTCTAGACGCGTTTGTGAGGGAATGTCCGTCAAACTAATGGCTGATTATAGGATGTGATTTGAATGGACATGTTAGAGCTGCAGCGAATGGATACTCAAAAGTTCATGAAGGTTTTGGATATGGAGTTAGGAATGAAGAAGGTCACATGATTTTAGAGTTTGCTATTGCCTACAACTTCATGGTATCAAACTCTTACTTCATGAAGAGGGATGCCATTTGATTACCTTCGAGAGTAAAAGTCGCTGCACACAGATTGACTACATGTTGGTGCGCAAAGAAGACCATAAGGCATGAAAGGTGTAACAACTCACATTTTTCAGGTCATTTCACGTCAATAAACTCAAAACTATTTACTTTGAACATTTACATGTTTGCTTTTATGCATAACCGTTAAGTTAAATCGTGTAACCCAGAAAACAACTTTAGACGTAAACCGGCATTAAACAAACATAAGTTTACGTCAAATATGTGATATATGAATTTTACGAATATAATTTATACGTCTACACATTTTATTTTGCAAGTTTTACATAAACGCTAAAGTTAACTCATGCATGCATGCATTATGCATTACCACCTTAGTATATATATACTTGCACATACATAATAAATCAATATACATAAAACTTGAAATGTTTTCTCCTTTTTCATGTATATGCCGCCCCTATGGCTTGTAAATAGGGAAGTCCCAACATTTTTGAGACACAATATTACCATTTTGGTGTTTATAATTCTCCAAGTCACATGTGAGCAAGTAACCCATCCTTTTACCCATACCTACAAATTGGTGTGGTGTTGTAGCTGGCTAAAGCCCAAGAGCTCACAAAAAATGGCCAAAATTCATTATGAATTCCCAAAGTGACTTTTAAATCTTCCCAAAATGTTTGAATGTGCAAGTAATAAATATGGGACTTCATACACACTTATTCTCAAATAACGAAAATATGTTTCTTCCTCCTTGCTCTCTCTCTAGAATCAGCCAAGACAAAGAAGCAAGAAAACATTGAGTTTTTGATAACTTCAAGTATTTTTTTAAGAAAGGTTTAAGGGTTTGGGTGATAATCAAACAAGTATTTGTGGTTTAATTTGGATGCATACTTGTTAATCTCATATTCTCATCCAACTAAGGAGCACATTTCATACATATGTTTATTTCATACATTTTTGTTATAATCATTTCATCCATGAAATTATATCACTTGTAAAAATATGGTAAACGGAATGATAAAAATATGTACATACACATATTTTACTTATTTTAGTCACTTTATAAATCACTTGTTAAAATATTAGCTTTATTGTTAAAATGGTTAACTATAAACTTAAACAAGTAAAGTTGTATATTTTGTTTATGTTCTTAATTTTATGTTTATTCTTGATAAATTGGTGGAAGAGACTACGTTAGTATGAAGTTGTTGTGGTGATGGAAATTGGTGGAAGAGACTAGGTTAGTATGAAGTTGTTGTGGTGATGGAAATTGGTGGAAGAGATTACGCTAGTATGGAGTTGTAACTTGTGGGTGAAAAATAGTGATAGAATAGAAAGAAAATAGTTGTTGTCCAGATTTTCTTTAAATATTTTTGTATAGTAAAACTTGACTTGAATAGCCGAGGCTTTGAAAAATAGAAAGTAGACTTAAATACGAACGCGTGAATATAAAGAACGTTAAAATCGGACTTAAAACGAATGAGATATGGTCAAAAGAAGTTTAGTAATTTTTCGGCAAAACTGTTTTATAAGTAATATGTCCAGGCCCGTTTAGTGATGTTTTTGACCCTTTTCGTGTCCGGGTCGGGAAAAGTTTATAAACGATATTTTGTAGAGCTCGACTTTACACAAAAATGTAGTATTCGCTCGTTCCGTAAATCTTTATAACGAAGAAGTTATAGCATTTATAAAACTGGACCAGAATGTATTTTTATAAAAATAGTGAGCTGTTTAATAATTAAATTGGGGTTTTCAGACGTTTTCAAGTCCGTTTGAGCTATAAAAACCTTAACAAATATTATAGTATGACTTATATATTTTCTATGTGCGTCGAAAACTTTCAAAAAAAATACTATTTAGTAAGCAAGATAGGATTTACTAAGTTAATTACTTGAAAATAATGGTAAAGTATATTAATGATGGATAAAAATGACGAATTAGACGTAAATATTATTTTGACTTATACAATTAAAACGCAAACTAATAGGTGGTGATATAATATTATAGAAATATATTTGCCTCATTTCATTTCATATGCATAATTCTTAAATGACCCATTACTTATTAGGTTGCTTTCGGAACTCGTTGTGACGTTCCACCTACTTGATATTTCACCAATAAATACTTTCAGTTAATGTGAGTTTATAGCCTCGCTTTAACTTATTTATCACTATTTTATAAATCTTGGGGTGAGATACATTGCTTATTTTTACTTGTGGACGCAAGTACCTTTCTTCTTAAATGATTACGGATTAGCCTAAGTAGCGATAACCCACTATGCCCAAATTATCATGAATCGTTAATTACGTGTTGTAAGCGCGAGTGTTATAAATAGATCTATTTGGGTTTGACATCCTCGTTCGGGTAAGTTAAGCGCTTACTAGTTCCGGAGGACCGAACTAACGGACATATACCATGTCGGAGTCAGGGTGTTTCGGGTTGAACACCTGCTTGGGTACTTTGATTGCATTAAATTGCATACATACTGTGTTGTAGCTTCGGTGTCATGAGCTTAGTGCAATCGTAATTACTTTTTGTGATATTGTATGCGTACAATAGTCATGCTTTATTAAATCTTGCAGTCCACTCTTACAATAAACTTAAACGTATGAACTCACCAACTTTATGTTGACATTTTTAAGCATGTATTTCTCAGGTGCTTAACTTTCTATGGCGTATATCAAGTGCATTGGGTCTTCATTCATTCAAGATAATATTTTCATAGATTTCACTTGCATAACTTTATCCTCATTGTATTTTGAACCATGAATTTCTTTTGATGCAAACTTATGAGACTGTAACACCCCCAAAATACGATACGCATCGGAATACAACATTTGGGGTGCTACTTCATAATACATGCACACGAGTCCTAGTAAACGTTCAAATGATACGTTTATAAAACAAAATTTATTTTATTTATATGAGGAAAATCAGAGTTACATTGGTCCCAAATAACTTCAAATATTTCTTTTCTAGTTAGTCACATCACGACTTTCTTACAAAACCCATTTTTTTTAAATGTAAAAATTTTCACCGAGACACAATCCCTGATATTCGCGTTCCGTCCCATCCAAGCCAGCAACATCTTCTAACATGAGATACATGCTTAAAAACGTCAACAAAACGTTGAGTGAAATCATAGAGTTTACAAATAACAGTCAGAACGCAATATTCAGTTCCACAAAAACAATTATAACATTGCTTGCAAGGCAAGTTATATTATGATTTCCACTAACATGAGCCCGTGTACCGAACCTTAACACATTTATCATTTAGGATAAAAACTGACCGGGAAGTATGCCACTACCCTTAGTCTCAATACAAAATGTCCATTAAAGGGTGTTCACCATCGGATTCAGACCCCAGACAGGGTTGTCAAACCCAATAGATCTATTGAATGCATTCAACGTTTACCTCCTCGGTAATTAACAGTCACACAGTAAAAGGCATATACTCATAGCAATGAAATCATAGCACGTATCAAAACACATCGCGTTCAATTTTCAAAACAACATGTATCCCCCTCGCGGGTTTTAAAACATTTAAAACATTTCAAAAGCGAGGCTATGAACTCACCTCGACCGAAGATGACGACTGAACAATCGAGTCTACCATGAACAATCAACGAACACGGTCACGACCTATAAATTACGTCGCTCGATTACAACATACTTAAAGTACGATCAACGATGCGTACATCGTAACGACAATATATATATATATATATATTCGTACATGTGATGAGAAATCCACTTACGCGTCTTAGATCCTAAAACCCCATAATATTAGGTTACGATTGTTCGTTTATTTATAAGATACGTCACTTCATAGAAAACTTTCTATTTTTCAGAAACTTTCTATTTTTAGAAAGTTACTATTTTTGGAAAGTCCGTCCATTTGGTCACGTTAGTCCGTAAAATATTTTATCTTTTATCCATATCTATTTTATGATCGTCCTGCCATTCATATGACACCCCCGACGATATTCTCCTTATATACTTGTATGTATAAGTATACTATATTTCAAAAGTTTCTATTTTTAGCATTATCCCCTTTCATAAAATTTGTTAAGTCTAAAATGTTATACTTGTAATAATAATAATATTTATTATTTTTATAAACATCTAACAAGTCTCTTATTAACCCTTTGACTTTCAAAAGTCAACGTTGAACTTTATTTGACTTTGACTATTTATATATATATATATTTCCCTAAATCTGGCCCGTCCAAAACGACCCGCTATATCACATTTTCATGACGAATATGCCCCTGCAAAATTCTGCTGGAACTATTACATTTTTAATATATTGTAGAAATTTGACTTTCAGTTTTTACCCGTTATCATGCGATTTTAAAACTAACAAGCCTCGCGGTAAAATAAAACGACATTCTGAACAACTTTCGTGTTTTGCCGGAAGGCTAAAACGGACTCGAAAGTGCTCAAAATGGCCATTTAAAAATCTGGACAGACTCCAAAAATAGCTAATAGCTGTTTGGAATTATTTAAGTTTTCAAATCTTGTTTTCGCCGTAACTTTTTTTTAAGAGTTACGAGACCCACTTTATACCGAAACGATCGTAAAAATACCCTCTACCATATTTTCTAAACTAAAATCAAATATTACAAAATCTTGAACCTCGTTTTCCACGCCAAAGTTTCTGCTCAGTTTTGCATTTTACAAAACACACCAAAATATATTTTTGACCCAAAAATCACCTCGCAACATGCCTAAACTAGCCGATACACGATATCCATATCGTTCAATCATTCAATATCACAACTAATCTAGCGCACGATCCTCAGATTTCATCACATGAAATATATCAAAAACAAATCAAATCGCGAAAACGATTATATTACTAGTAATAAGAATACTTACAATGCTATATTAAGCAAGATTGAACAAGAAAAGTTTCCGTCGCGTCCCCTTTGTTCCTAGCCGTGACTTCGGACCAGACCAAAACCAAAAAACAAACATTTTTTCAACTAACCAAGCTTCCAAAAATGATTATCTACCCACGATAAACCCACTTACCAACCGGAAACACTTGAATCGAACCCGAACTGCAACTAGAAAAGTACCCATTGCATGTTATATATTTTTAGTGGAAAACTTAGAAAATGACGAGGGGATTAAGAAAATATTACTTGATCATTTTGCATGTCATCTTCCGGCGGCCGACGGCGGCGCTAGTGGTTCACCGGCAGTGAGGCAAAAGAGGGAGAGAAATAAATATAGTGTGTGTGTGTTTATGAAATAAATGGAAGTAAAATGCCTTTATATACTTCCATACTTTGAGCTTTTGGCAAAAATAGTCTTCCCCTCTTTTCTTGTTTTGATTGTTGACACATAAGCTTTTACCTTAACATATAACCGGCCACCATGGCTCGGGATTATACTTCCGTGACTAAATTCATTTCCGTCACACTTAATTTGGTTTAAAATAATTATTAAAAAATGTTAACTCACGTCAAAATAAAGTTTTGACTCGGTCTCGGCTAGAACGCGGGAAATAATGTCGGAGTCCAAAGAAATATGAATTTCGAAAAATATAAAATCAACGGGGCGCGTCATAAATTTTTATGAGGCCCAAAACGTTCAACGGTCGCGCGGTCAAACTTTGACTCGCACATCGACTAAAAATAATAATTTCTCAAATCCGTTCGTAATAAAATACGAAAATAATTATTCACGACAATAAAATAATTTTAAATGTCGACGTTCAATCTTATGAACTTATAAAATAATAATTATGACGTCGAATCCGCGACCGTCATACGCGTCGTAAAACTCGGGTTGTTACATTCCACCCACCTTAAAGGGAGCGTCGTCCCGGTGCTCGGTTCCACTTACTCGTCCTAACTTCACTCGCGGTGAAGCGGTCGCTTCGTCATCGAACGGACTCACATCTTCGCACGAAACAAATACGCAATATTATACTCACTTCGACTATTCCGGATGGAAAGTCAATAAAACAAATGGTAATTCATATCAATGAAATCAAAATTTAATTACAATCGCTCTTTATCATAAGAGACAAAATACGCTATGGGACGTATCCGGGAAAACATAAATCACATCGTTTTTAAACGAAAGACTTTAAACGAAAGATCAACCCAAATCTTAATTTGGTGATTATTCCAATAAAACAAAGCGCACGTCGCAACCCAAAACTGAAACATACGTCGCTAACCAAAACCCAAGCGTACGTCATCGTCCAAAACCAATATACTCATTAATATCCAAAACCAAGATACACGTCAATATCCAAAACCAAAATACACATTACTAACCAAAACCAAAACATATGTGTCGCCCTCCCGGTCTCATTTGATAATTCACCACCGGTTGCGAAAATATTCCGGAGTACATATGACCCCATCAAACGCATTATAGCACTATTACATATAACCACATAATCATATAAGCATATTCGTCATTTTACAATGACTTTATATTCTGGCCTAGCTTTACTTAGGCACTTTACCAAACTTGCTCATTATTCACCTTAACAACCAATCATGCTCGCTTATTATAAAGCCTTAGCAAAATAATCGGGCTTGCTTATAATGAAGCCTCAATAATACCACAATGCTTGCTTACGATGAAGACTCATCAATATAGCTATTCTCGCTCACATCGGTACATACCCATCCAATTCAAATTTCTCATTATACCGAGCTTGCTCGATAACCTAGCTCTTTGACAATGACCTCAACTTAATTACGGTCGACTCCTAACCAATCATAGTCATGCTTGTGGTTTATCTCGCCACGAATGACTATAGACTTTCGGGATACCAATCCATGTTCACAGAAGACCTTTTGGGTGTGCGTACCCGTCTAATTGAACTTTCATTTATTTCTGGGAAATATACCCATTCACTCACATCCTAAGCCACATCATGGGCTACACAAAAGTGACATAAGCGCTTATTAACATTCAAAGCACATAGCACGTAAAGCACATTTCTCACATAATTCCGCGGTGATAATCCCGCAAGAATACACATACAAGATCAAAACAATCGATAGCAATCGAGAAAAACAATTGAGCATCATGGACTTATTGCTCGTTGACGAAAAAAATCAAAATTCCAACGTTTCCACACGGCGACTAGCACAATCGGCTCGGTCCTGACACATCGCATTACATCATAGATGAATCGAATCATTAAGTCGAGAAAATCACTCACATTCCTAATTCAATACCGCTCGTCTTAAGGCGTTGGCTACTTTGGTCGTTCCTCCAGAATGGGGACGGATGTCACCATTTTTCTAGAGTCTCCAATCAATTCGCCCCTCTTTACGCACTCGAGTCGTCACGTCACAGAGTAAGGATCACTACACCTAACCGTAGGTCAGGGATCGTTTAGTTCCTTATTCTAATCCTTGACGATTAAGGTACATTCGCACACTATATCACCACCACTTTCCATAACGGGGAAGAAGTTTTCTTCACGGTCTTCGGTTGACACAACACTAGCAACGCACATTTGATGTAGGAGAAGTCTTCTCCATTCCTCACTTCCAACCTCCTTCACTTCGGAAACCTTATGACCTCAAGAAGATCCCTTCCCAGTGTCGGTATCCGGTTTCTTGGTACTTCACCATCCAAATTATCCCATCAATTATCTCATGATTTTCGGGTATGTCTACGCGTCCACGTATAATGGCACTGTATACCTTTACTAATCCTCGAGAAATTGTTGTTACACGACATGCGACATCCAATCCGGCCACACTTCAAGTCTTGCTACAACATGCATCCGTCCACAACCAATTTCCACTTCCGACTACCGGTCTATATCACGAGGACCTAGACCTTATTACTTTTTCCAGACACACTTATTCCAGACAAACTCCGTCGGCATTTTCTCTCCAGAATGACTCGGTCATAACGACTAACATGAGACTCTCTCCAGGTAGTCAATTCAAAACAAGATTACTTGCATGGGAATCCATCGTAGGGGTAAAAACACTTTTCTCTTTCGAGAAATCAAACTCAAACAATTTTCCAAAACTCGACATTTTAAAAGGTGACGATTATTCCGACATAGCGTGGTTCTTCCTAAATTATGCATAGTTGATCAAGTTATGCATAATTGAGGACCAAATGACGTCATGTCCATCCTCGTCGAACGTTCCTTTTTCATACGCTACACGCGCAAGTTATTTTCTCAGTAGCTAAAAAAAATTAAAATAAAAGTAAAAATATGTTTGTTTCAAAAGTTAGAAACAAAGTTAGCATCATTCCATCCTCCATTCCCATTATTTATTTATTTATATTTTTTTTGAAGGAAAATTTGGTTGACACCACAGGGTCAGTTTATGAAATTTGAAAACACGTTTACTATTGTTTACACAAATAGTTTATACAACAAAATCAGTACAATTCGCGCAACGACATTCGTTCAACACACGAATTCGTTATTGCGATCCACAGTTTTAAAATCATCAATTTACAAGACATCTTTTTATATAGTTCGGTCAACGGTCACAGCAAGTATCAACTATACCCACTTATGGACTATGCAAACAAGTAACATACACGTGCGAAAGATTCGTCAATTGAAGTCACCCAACACTCGGGGTCAAATCAATCTCTCAATGAGTCAAATGTCTTGAGGTAACTACGACCTCCGAGCACTACTTAAGTGAACAACATATACATTAACTCTCCTAGATTTCTAAATCCAAACAATGGCTAAAAATGCACAATCACTACAACGATGATGAGATAAAACTTTGAGGCAATAACGACCTCAAACCAATAAGCCTTTAGCTTCTTGAAACCTTCCTAATTACCAGTCCGTGGATAATAAAGATATGAGGCTTTCGCCTATGGAAAGCATTTCGAATCTGTTTTCCAAAAAAGTAAGGCCCACTGCCCAGAAAGTTTCAGAACCATGGTGAAATTACCATTTTGCCCCTATCTATCAATGCTGCCATTTTCCAAATTTTTATCGCTCCACTAAAACAAGTGTATCTCCTAATCCGTGCGTCCGAAAAGGCTGAAACGACCGCTCAAATCTAAGTTTGTTCAATATCTAGAACTTACAGTTTTACATATTTAGGTGTTGCTATTTAAATTTTTGGACTTATTACACATTCAAATTCTGGTCTCAATTTTCGACTAGTTTTTGCCATTTTGGCGATAACTCATTCGCCGGGTGTCGATATGACTCCATTCGAATTCTTACCTGTACCTAAGGTGTTTCTCTACCTCCTAGTACAATTCCCTAGGTCTTCATAGACCAAAATTATGTTGGAACATACCCAACAAGCTGCTGATCAAAATCAGTCCCCAAGAACTTGTAATTGATTTTGCAACTTACGGAAACGAGTGTAATTTGAAATATATTGATGCTATTGATGTGAGGTCAGAGGGAGGTGATAGATCTAGGAGTCCTCTACAGGTACCATAATTCCCTTTTTAAAAGTTAATAAAAAATATGGGGTTGTACTCCCTTTCCCAACAGCATACCAGATTTGACTAGTAAAACGACGATATCTCACTCATCCGGAGGAGATACGACCCTATCCAAATAACCACATACACTTAAGACATATGCCCGCATCCATATTGGATTTCCCAAGTGTCTTATGACCAAAAGTAATTCGTAATCAATCCTACAACCTATTGGTTACAACTGCCATAAAAATCTATTTCAAAGTCCAACCAAACACCATTTAAATTCCTTCAAACTCTAATACAAAGCCATATCTAATGACTTAGCACTATTTCGAACACATCAACTCATGGGTTTCCAGAATAAAACATTCCAAGACTTAATAAGTAGAGGTCGATACAAGAGAATCAAAACGCAAACACACCAACTTTATTCGAAAGCTTCAAAGATAGACGTTTCCAAATGAGGCATTACGCGAGAATAAGTTAATAACCGTTTTCCAAAACAATGAAGGGTTATGGGATGACATATAAAATTCGCACTCCCATCAACCGGAAAATCTCAAAATGATAAATTACGAAACAACATATGCGATTCAAAATCAATAAGAAGAGCGTTCAAATTCAAAATCAATTAGTAAAATTTACAAGTGGGATCGAAGACTAAGTCGAGTCCCGACATCAAAAGATAACAAAGTAAAGTCGCAAAAAAGCCTCGGAGATAATCATATAACAGCGATATTTTCATCATATATATCAAAATGATTTTATCATATCGCATCAAAATGCTCATAAAAATTAAACTCTTCGTAAGTCGTGAATATCAAAACATATATAATCGTATACCATAGAACGGATGCCGCATATATATCTATATTCATATATATAATTTTTACTTGTACCAAGTGTCAACCACTTGTTACATTAGATTTTTTTTATATATATATATATATATATATATATATATATATATATATATATATATGTGTGTGTGTGTGTGTGTGTGTGTGTGTGTGTGTGTGTGTGTGTGTGTGTGTGTGTGTGTGTGTGTGTGTGTGTGTGTATACGTACACGTATATAATACTTATATCAAGTGTCACCCTCTTGTCACGCACATAATATTCCATCAAAGCATCACATAAGGCTTCTAAGGACCGGGAACAACGCACGCGCGGATATCGGACTTCGGTGAATGACTCGTGAAAATATCTCAAAATCAGTAGTAGTCTAGGTTTTTGAAAAACGACCTAGTTCGCTACGACTCGTGCTCTGATACCACTCTCTAACACCCCCAAAATACGATACGCAACGGAATACAACATTTAGGGTGCTACTTCATAATACATGCACACGAGTCCCAGTAAATGTTTAAATGATACGTTTTTAAAACAAAATTTATTTTATTTATATGAGGAAAATCAGAGTTACATAGGTCCCAAATAACTTTAGAGATTTCTTTTCTAGTTAGTCACATCACGACTTTCTTACAAATCCCATTTTTATAAATTGTATATATATTTTCACCGAGACACAATCCCTGATATCCGCGTTCCGTCCCATCCAAGCCATCAACAGCTCCTAAACCTGAGATACATGCTTAAAAACGTCAACAAAACATTGAGTGAATTCATATAGTTTACAAATAATCAGTCAAAACGCAATATTTGGTTCCACAAAACAATTATAACATTGCTTGCAAGGCAAGTTATATCATGATGTTCACTAACATGAGCTCGTGTACCGAACCTTAACACATTTATCATTTAGGATAAAATACCGACCGAAAAGTATGCCACCAACCCTAGTCTCAATACAAAATGTCCGTTACAGGGTGCTCACCTTCGGATTCATACCACGGACAGGGTTGTCAAACCTAATAGATATATTTAATGTATTCAGTGTTTACCTCCTCGGTAATTAACGGTCACACAGTAAAAGGCATATACTCATAGCAATGAAATCATATCACGTATCAAAACACATCGCGTTCAATTTTCAAAACAGCATGTATCCCCCTCGCGGGTTATAAAACATTTAAAACAAAAGCGAGGCTATGAACTCACCTTGATCGAAGCCGAAGACAAAATAACCGAAACAATCTCAAGACGTTGCAACAACGAACACAACCGCGACCTATAATTTATGTCGCTCGATTACTATACAATAAGATACGATCGAATAGTGCGTACATCGCAACTATTAAAACTATATAGATATACATACACATGTGATGAGAAATCCACTTGCGCGTCTTAGATCCTAAACCCCACACAATTGAGTTACGATCTTCCCTTTTCTTACACGTTACAATACTTTGTTAAAAACTTTCTATTTTCGAAAACTTTTTATTTTTGGAAAGTCACTATTTTCGGAAAGTTACCATTTTTAGTAAGTCTCGTCATCTAATTATACGTATAATGATATTCATTTATCTCGTCGTACATTCGACACCCAATTTGGTTATCAATCACTCGTATCGGGGTTACGTCCCGTATGTTTACCAAAAGTTACTACTTTTAGACTTTCTATTTTTAGACCCGACCAATGGTCGTAAAATACCCGTTGTTCTTAAAATATCCGTCGATATTATTTTATTAACCCAATTAACCTTTACGACATATTAATGTCGATTAAAATCTCCGTTTGACTTTTACGTTGACTTTTATACATATAGGATATTTATTTTCTACACCGCAACTAGTTAAGTTTATTTGTTAAAATCGTTAAATCCAAAATACTATTGTCATAATACTAGTAGTGATTACTATCTTTATAAAAATTCACAAGTTCCATATTAACTCATTTTACATAATAAATTCAATGTTTGACTTTATTTAACCTTTATAAATATACACATATTTTTACTTAAATCGGACCCGTCCAAAACGACCTGCTGTATCATATTGTCACGACTCGGACTCTAAAGAGATTTTATGCAAAACGACGTTCCAGACAACTTTTTAGTTTTAGCCGAGACCTGAAACTCGAAGAAAAATGACGAAAATGCCCCTTCAAGATTCTGCTGGAGCTATTACATTTTTAGTATATTGTAGAAATTTGACTTTCAGTTTTGACCCGTTATCATGCGATTTTAAAACTAACAAGCCTCGTGGCAAAGTCAAACGGCATTCCGAACAACTTTCGTGTTTCCGGGAAGGCTAAAACGGACTCGAAAGTGCTCAAATTGTCCATTTTCGAATCTGCCAGCTTTTAATATTTACCAAAATGCTGAATTTTCTAGCATAAAGTGTATATCTCGATTTCGCTCTAGATTCTTCGTTATTAGGAGTTAGAAGCTCCATTTTATATCAAAACGATCGTAAAGATAAACCCTGTCATATTTCTTCAACAAAAATCAAATTTTACAAAATTTCATGCCTCGTTTTCTGTGTCAAAGTTTCTGCTCAAAACCACACGTTACAAAACGTGCCAAAATTCATTTTCGACCCAAAAATCCATTCACGACACATCTAAAATAGTCTATAAACAATATCCAATTCGCTTAATCAACCAACAACCAAATATAAACTAGACGACGCAAGATCCTTAGGATTTCATCACATACAATAGCCGAAAACAAATCAAAGTGTGAAAACGAATATTAAACTAGTAAGAAAAATACTCACAATGCTTAAATAAGCAAGATCGGACAAAACTCGGACTCGCCTTATTCTTCTTTGTTGTTGCCGCTGTTCGAACAAACCAAAACACAAACCCAAAATCTTTTCAACTAAATACCCACTTCAATAACACTTGTTTACCAACACTAAACACCATCTTTTGATCAAAAAACACAAGAAATCCACCAAATTTCAATCTTCCTAAATACTTAATGCATGTGTATTTTCTTTAGAGGAATATGTAGGTAATAACGAGAGGATTAATAATATGTAGTTAGATTTTATTGCATGTCAAAATCTGGCGAGTTTGGGTGGTGGTGTATGGTGGCCGACGGTGAGGGAAGAAGGGAGGACAAGGAAGACAAGATGTATTAAGTGTGTGTGTGGTGTTGTTTATATAGAAAAAGAGTTTGATTACTTGCCACATTTAGTCCCTCCATCCTCAAAGTCCTCCAAATTTAGTACAAATGTTTTTATTTCGTTATTTTTAGACTGCACCAAACGAGCTAGGCGTCAACAACACTACATTCGTTAATATTTTTATTTCGTCCATCTTAAATTTAATTTAAATATTTATTAGATGTGTACACTTTAAAGCGCGTAATTTACTTAAGAGTCCGGTCAAGACAAGGAACAATATTGACGAGGTCCCGTCAAAAATATTATAAACTCGGCAAAATTAAATGAGTTGGGACGTGTAGAAATATTTATGATGCCAAACAACGCTTAACCGGTCGCTTGGTCAAACGGTTGACGAGCAAGTAGACACTAAAAAGAAATTTTTCATCACTTCCATTTGAAATAAAATACAAAAATAATTATTCTTGACAAAATAAAATATTAAATGTCGACGTTCAATCATATGAAGTTATTAAATAATAATTATGACGTCGGATCCACGATCGTCATGCGCGTCGTAAAAACTCGGGTTGTTACAAAGCTAAACCACAATTCTTTATTTTCCCGCCAATATAAACCTTTTGCCCGCCAATTTAAGCAACTAAAGTATGAATCTTGCCAGAGATTGGCTTTGACTTATTTGGTAATTAAGTGGTTGATGTGTCGTTTAGTATAGGTAATTATATTATCAAGTTTTACTATTTATATTTTGCTTACTTTACCTATTAACTAACACTAACGGGCAGTGTACCCAATCAATTATAGGTTTGTTGGTAATTAGGGTGTCTATCACTAAGAGTGAGCGTTAATACTTTAATTTGCTAGAATTCTTGTTATCTATGTTAGTCCTAATTAATTCTAATTAAACCTAAACTAACGCAAAAGAGGGTTTTCAGCCTGAGAGACTGGCACGAGTGGTTTAATCTAAACTAGATAAGACAATTAACACACACAAGCAGATAAACAAACGATAAAGAAGCGGTCAAGTACTAATGTAAGAAAAACGTATTAACCAAGTTTAATTAAATAAGATGCATAAATTGTTTATTCGTGCAATGATTGTACTACATTCATTGGTGTTTAGATCATTCCTAAGCTAGGTGGTACTTCTTCCTAAACTCTAGGTTTATATTACAGTTAATCCTGTCACAATTAACCAAACCCGCATAAAGCTTACACTGTTAATTATAATCTATCCAGGTGACAATATTCTAGCTCATCGAGGCTTTACCAACTTACGCCCAATTGTTATCTATATATTGGTAGTCTACAATCCATTGAACCACCCCAATGAAACATAACATTATTTGTAATCTTAAGATACCTTAGTCTACCATTCACATAACCAAAAGGCAGAACCAGGACTTTATTCGTAATCCTATTTATTCCATATATATAGATAATCTGTATGTAGTATTTATCCCAGACTCTAGTCTACAGCCCACATAACGATTAGTTACAACAATTTATTTATAATCTTAGATCCAGTTGAATGACGGATGAAAACATAATCAAGCCATAAACGGGTATGAAGTGCTAGACATAATTAACATGCAATGAAAGAGTAAACAATCGACATAAATAAATCAAAACATCAAATTTTCATAACATGGCTAATACCTATAGGTATTAGCCCATAGTCATTGTAATCATACATAGTATCATAGACGAACGATTAAAGTAAAGAAAACATTACGCTAACCGAACACGTATAACGGAGTATAATGATTACAAGAGTTTTTCCATAGAATTGAGACACTTGCAAGACCTTCTTGGCTTCTAAAATCGTCTGAGAATAGTACTTGGTGGTTAAAAGCTTGTTTGCATCTTGAAAACTAAATGTTAGGGTTTTCTTTATATAGGCTCTGAAATCAGGTCGATACGTGGTACTGAGTGGTCCAATACGGCGTATTAGGAGTATTTGACGTGGTCTCCATGAATATAATTTTATGGAATAATCTCTTACCGCCACTCAATACAGCGTATTGAGGTCTTAGGATACGGCGTATTCAGAGTAAAATGCGTTTATCCTGAGTGTTGGCCAAAGTTTCATATACGACGTATTCACTGATGTAGAGTATTCTTTAAAGTTAGGCATTGGTCTTGAATTCTTCTAAGTCTTGGGATACGGAGTATTTGTCTAGAATGATAGATCGTATTCTTCAGATATAGTAGACTTTCTCGACCTTCTTCATTTATGCTCCAAAACACGCTCTTTTCTCATCTTTCGCCAATTGCTTGATAATAACTGAAATTCATAAAGATAAGCAATTAAGTATCAAATCTTATATAAAATAATACAAAAAGAGCAATAAAGATGGGATAAATGATGCCAATAATGTAACATTATTTGATGTTATCAAATACCCCCCCCCCCCTCCCCACTTGAATCCTACTTGTCCTCAAGTAGACTTTAGATTTATCTTATGAAAATGTATCCCAAACGAATGTCTAGGATTTTTCCTTTAAGCGTTTTTATTCAATTACTAGCGCACAACCAAACACCTCACGAAATAGGAAACGAAATCACTCAAATCACTCAACTAATCTATGTGGTAACATTTAGTAGTTCGCTCAATTGCTCGGTCGTGACGAGTATTCTATCATAAGCTTGGCAAGGATACACATCTCCACCACTAAAGCTAAGGAGTAACCAGTCTAAAAGGGTAAATTGGGTGAATATGAAAAGGCTTAAGGGTTGATCATTCTTTTTAATCTCTATCGATACTAATATTCCAGAAAGGGCGACAAAACCACAAGTGCACGCCCAAATCCATGACCACGACACTTGTGATTGCTCACTCCCTAACTCGAATAACCTAAAGGTAGGATTAAGTAATCTTCACTAATAGTATTACACAAACAAGGGCGAAAAAACCACACATACACATTCAAATCTATGAATGAGACACATATGATTGCTCACTCTCTCATTCGAGTAAACCAAAAGTTAGGATGAAGAATGATATATAGTAGGGATTAGGCATGGGAAATATATATAATTGGTGTAAAAAAAACAAAAAAACAAATAGATTAAGTCCAACCAATAAACAAAATGTTGCTAGCTACTTTCCCGACCACAACCTTGAAATAGACACAAATCATCGACTAACTCACGCTTTAACACGAAAACACACGCTTTGTTTGGTAGACACGAATTAGACTCAAATATGTCTTAATCATCCATAAAAACAGACCTAGTTGGCGTTCGCATAACAACCAACTCCCATACATCCATAATATAGTACAACAATAGTGGCGATATCTACCACTTGATACAAAAAAAATACATAGTTGGTTAATTTTGCGACCAACTTCCAATAATATACAACAATACTTTACATCGTTGGTTTATAGCACGTACCAACAAATAATCGATTATCTCATAAATAATAAAATCGGTTAAGACGGACTGATTATCTCACAATCCTATCCTTTTTTCTCTCTTATATTTTTTTGTATTTTTCTATTTTTTTAACAAATCAAAACGATAAACGTTTAAAATTTCACCACTTCACGATCATAATAATTCCATAGCGCTCATGACTCAGAAATAAAAATAATAGTGAAAGTAGTAAACACGTGAAAAATAAAAGAAACTACTTTCACATTCTCATTTTATTGTGAAATTTCCCGACCTAACCAAAGAAAAGAAATACGCACATGAACACATGAAGTACATTCTTTTACATAAAAGAAACTAGCAACCAACCACAAACTTAATCTACATGGTAGGCTAAGGTGTAAAGGTGTAACGAAACATATTTTAATGGTGGAAGAAACGAAAGGAATGGCTCAGAAGGTTTTTCTAGGGGTATCTTACTATAAAAATGAGAGTAAACAAAGGGTTTTATACGGGGGTTAACTAACCAGTGTAACTAGTTAATAACACATAATGTATATAAATGGAATAGGCTTTTTGGTTTAATCCTAGAAATTTACCAATCTGGCAAGTTACTCCAATTATAAAAATAATACTCATTATGGTGGTCTCGAATAGTATACCAAGCCAAGTTCTAAAGTTTACTACAATCACTGGCACAATCATATATTTGTGAAATTTTTGGGTAAAATAGGGGAAACATAATAGGCTTAATCCTCACAATATGGAAATAAAGGTTATGTGTGCGGGTCATGCAACTAATAATCCACAAAAAACATGCTAAATTCTTTTAAAATTTAAGCATAATTAGGCATATTCTTTGTAAAAATAAGGACAAGTAGCGTTCTAATTATCCTCCTCCCACTTGAGGTATACAATGCCCACGTTGTATAAATATAACATAAAAACAGGAAATATAAAGAATTAGAACGAAAAACTCCCCTGAGATTTGCTCGGTATGATCCTCCATGACAAGTTTATGAGAAACTATGCGTATTGAAAAAGCGTCTGAATACCAACATGACTACAACACATAGATTACCAGATTATATGCATACCACCACTTTCATCAATCACGTTCTGTACTTCTCTGTTTTAAGATAAGAAAAACCACAACAATTGTATCTCCTAATAAACGTCAGTTAGAATAAGAAAAACAAAAACGATAACTATACAGGAGGGTCGATACGTCTTATCCATAGTATTGGATACGCCATATTGAATCTTGTAAGACAAATAAACTAATATGGGTCAGAGGTCAAATATGCCACATTCAGAATCCTAAATACGCCGTATTGACAAGTCTAACAATAAAGTTTATAAAAGTACTAAAAAACAAAAGATAATGTGTCCAGGGAAGTTAATACGATGTATCCATGGGGTTGGATACGCCGTATCAACATCCTGGACAGACAGACTCTATACAAAAATTGAACTTACATTACGGATTGTCTCCCAGCAATCACTTTTGTTTATTGAAGAGTCTTTAAGTTAGACTCCTTTCAGCTTCAGTCAATCTTATGCACGCTCACGTGTCCACGTGTGAGCCATTCAAACATCTTCTCGTCCTTTATATATTCGGGTCCCAAACTCAAGACTCCTTTGTAGAAACCTTTTATCTATTGATATGGGTGTAAATTTCCTTCCAATTTGTCACATGCGTTTACTTGAAGTAATGGCCTAATCTTGTTACATTGCTTGTTAGAGAAATGTTTAAACCTTGGATGTGAGCAGGCCATTCGATAAGTAACACTATCATTATCATCATGAGTGGTAATAAATCCATCGAACCGTCTTGCTTCAACACACGCAACCCTACAAAATGGTTTACCAAAAATAACATCACCCATGTCTTTATCACGGTAAGCATACATATTCTCTACAATTGCAAAATCAGTAACAATTGAAAAGTTTCCAACAAAGATAGGCACATTTATAAAAGTTCCAACTATATTTTCCCATTATACTTAATTTTTTCTTTCATTATCGAATTATAAAAACTTTTAGACATAACATTAATTGATAAAACTGAGAAAAAGTTAGCATGCACATGTTCATATCCTATCATGCAAGAAAATTATAAATTATAAGCACAATTAATATGGATCTTTCTATCATAGTCGCAAAAACTAGGATATTCATCTATTTTCTCAACTATCTCATCATCATGCCTAGTTTTGACTACATCAACCATTGGTTCAACAACTTTTCCCTCATCAATCTCGAGATCTAAGTCCTCATTCCCATGATTTCTAAGCTCTAATGGTTCATTTAGATCATTTAATTCAAGGAAATCTCCAAATTTGGGGTCTTGTGATCTATTTAAAATCAATGCTTCACCCATTAGTCTAGCTTCTAAATCAAGTTCCATTCGCTCTCTTAATCCTAACACATAGACCTTCTTAATTATGTTACTAGTAGGACTATCGCTCTTAAATACTATTTTGTCATTCCCAATTCTTAAAGCAATTTTCCTTTTAAATACATTAATTTTAGCATGAGCAGTAGATAAAAATGTCTTCCAATGATTAATGGAATTTTGATATCCTCGAGCATATTTAAAACAATGAAGTCTATGGGAAAGGTAAATTTATCAATTCCTACTAACACATTTTATGCTATACCCTTAGGACGTTTCACAATTTTATCAGCCAATTCAATGATTAATTTAGTAGGAGCTAATTTACCAAAACCTAGATTGGTAAAGGTCGAATAAGACATAACACTAACACTAGCTCCTAAGTTAGCTAAGGCTTTATCAAAACACATATCATTAAATTTGCAATGTAAGGTAAAACTCCCTGGGTCTTTTTCTTTTAGAGGTATATCATCTTTAAGAGTTGTTGAGCAATGTTCGTGCATTTTTATTATGATCTCCTCTTCGATCCTTGACTTTTCCTTTAGCAACCTCCTTAAGCTTGTAGCAGATTATGTTGAACTGACTTGTAGCTTCTTCAATTTCATCAATACTTCCTTCTCATCATAACCCTTTTCTTTCAAATGTCTAGGAAAAGGAACACTTGCTTGGTTAAGCTCAATCAATGGCATCTTGTCATCTTCCTTAAGACTCGATACGGCGTATTGATCAGATCCAATACGGTGTATTGAAGGTGTATCAACTTCTTTAGTAGTGGTGATTGACTTGATGTGATCTCTCAGGTTTATTTCAGTTGAACTAGGAAGACTTCCAGATCCCCTTTCTTGAAGTATCTTGCTTATTTGCCCAATTTGAATCTCTAGTGCTTTGATCGAAGCTCCTTAATTTCTGATGGCAGCATCTGTTAAGGCTCGAATTTCCTTAATCAAAGAAGAGTGTTCATCATGTCTCTTAGCAGATTTAGCCATGAACTTGTTTAATGATTCTTCCATCGTTTGTCTCCTTTCTTGATATGATGTATTTCCATTATCCCTTTAGTAGAATCCTGGAGCAGCTACTCTATACCTTCATGCATTTGGAAATGGTACTCCAAACTAAGTGTAGTATGCCTCCTTAAGTGTCTTTCCTTCCTCCTTTAATTGACAATCCTTAGTGTAATGTGGTCCATTGCATAATTCACAACCTACTTGAGTAGCGTACACTCTTTCATTCACTTTCTTAATTTTCATGCCAAGATTGTTCAGTTAAGCTTGAATAGTAGCTAATCCATCAGAGGTATTACTATTTTTATTTCTAGTAGATGTCCCATCGTGCCATTTTTGAGAATAATCAGCCATTTCTTTGATAACTTTCTTAGCTTCATCTGCTTTCATTTTAGGCACACCTCCCTTAGAATCAAGAATCTGCCTAGTGGGCACATCTAGTCCTTTGTAAAACAAAATCCCTTCTTACATACTGGTTAAGTAATGTTGAATACATCTCAATAAAGTTCCTTGAATCGTTCCCAAGCCTAGTAAATAGTTTCATCCAGGCCTTGCTGAAAATTATTGATTTCCTCTATTTTTTTAGCAGTACAAGAAGGTGGACAATATTTGCTTAAAAATTTCCTTTAAGAATTTCCCAAGTAGTAATCGAACAAGCAGGTTCATTCCTTAACCATATACTTGCAGCTCGAATAAGTGTGATAGGGAAAACACGAAGTATAAGTTGATCTTGAGTCACACTTGGTGTAGTAAGCAAATCAACTATCTCAAGAACTCTGTAGGAACCAATATACACTTTCACTTCACCATAATGAACAAAGAAAAATAAGATAAGAAAAAAATGAAGAAAAGTAGAGAGAGGTTAGAGAGAGAAAGTAGAGAGAAGAAAATGAGATGGTTGATTTCACATGAAATGTGTGTGTTACAAATGAGACCAACACCCTCTCCACACTTGGAGAGGGGTATTTATACCACTTAATGGGCTGGCCTTATAAGGCTTGTTGGGTCGTGGTTTAATGTCTTGGGCCAGGCTTGGGATTACAATGGACCTTAGTCCGGAACTAGTACAAGATTAGATTACATTCACGACCCCGTTTACCCTTCTAGCCTATTACAACATACATGAGATAGAGACCGAGATTAATAATATAATTTGAGGCTAACAATCTCCCCCTAAGCTTGGTTTCTGAGAGATTCTAAGCTTTCATGTTAGACTCGTTATCTTGAGGCCAACAATATTCCTTGAAGTGAGGCTTCCTGCAGATTCAGAGCTTTCATGTTTACAGACATATTTGAGGCTAACAATATCCCCTAATGTGTGGTCTTTGA
>BQNB010018908.1:0-62296 GCA_026074375.1 Tanacetum coccineum | reverse complement strand
CATACTGTTTGAAATGACATATCTTTACCAGGCATTAGTCATTTTGTAACATGGAATTGGTAAATCAAGGTTGCTTCCCAAAAAGATTCTCACTATCCATGCAAAACCCTAATTATCAAAATGAAACAAAAAAAATAATAAAAAAGGACACTCGCTGTCCAAAACACGCGAGCAACTCTTTTAAATACGTGAGCAACATAAATGATTTTTAGGGCTTGTTTCTTTCCTCCGATAATAACTATGTTGGTGTATATGATCGACACGTGTTCCTCGAGTTTCTAGCTCTCCAAAACACGCGAGCAACTTGGTTATTTTCGTAATGTCAGATTGTGTAGGTCTCTGCAACAAAACTGATTTTGTAGTCGGTCATTTTGGTAAATTTCTAAAATAGTGATGTTTTCTAAATGCATAGACACTAAGTTGTATCAATGAATGTTTTATTTGACTTGCTTTCGGCTATTTGCAAGTATGATAAAAGTAAAATGGACACTGGATGTTAAATATGATCATCGATCTCTACTAATAATAAAAACGAAATTGAGGACGTGATAATCGTTATCCTTTAACAGATATAACTACCACCAAAACGATTGATCCTTTTTTTTCGATGGTGATGGTTCATGGCGACGGTTTTGTGACAGAAAAACTGTCACTAATTTCCATTTTGTGGTTAAACATTCACTTTATTCACTCATTTATGTGAGATACATACAATATACAAGTGTTAATAAAACCCCATAAGTTCCAACAATCCCCCACTTGGGTTTTATAAACAATATCCAACATATTATGCATAAATTGAGGTAGCTTTCGCTTTGAACCTTAACGTAGTGTATAATTTTCAAATAGCCTAACAGAATGAATGGTTGCTTTACAACATTTGAGCCACGATTCTTAGTGTTAAACTCGAAAGGATAACACACATAATATGTTAATTGTTCTTCATAACATGGTAGCACTATTGTCATGTGCTAATCTTAGTTTCATGGATATCTCCAAAAGTAAAACTCATTTTTGTAGGAATGGCACCACTCCTTATATCCACATAGGTTAAGCATTTAATTACCAAAGGTACACTTCATTAAGAGTATAAATACTCACCCTAAAAGAATTACTCACTAGTTAGTATTACAACTAAACTAGTGTCTAGTTTATAATCAACAATTTGCTTTTACCACATTGAATATTTAAGTAGAATTTACTCTAAGTAAAGGTTGGGTTCCTATTGTTGCCAACTTTACTTAATGGGTTTTAAACCCATCTCTCTTGTAGTTCCAAAGACTATGCCTTTTGGAAGCCTTTTTGTAAACGGATCCGCAAGATTCTGACAAGAGCGTATATATTCAGTAGTTATTATCCTGTTCGATATTAACTCCCTGGTATAGGCATGTCTAAGGCTAATGTGTCTAGACTTTACATTACACATCTTATTATATGCCATGTATAGTGTTGATTGACTATCACAATGTAAGGAAATGGCTGGCATTGGTTGTGGCCACAACTCTATGTCTAACAACATATTTCTTAGCCATTCTGCTTTCTTACCCGCGGCTGCAATTGCTAAAAACTCAGCCTCCATGGTGACATGTGTAATACATGTTTGTTTCTTTGAACCCCAAGAAACAACCCCTCCACCGAGTGTAAAAACCAACCAGTTGTGGATTTACTATTACTATTTTCAGTTATCTAACTAGCATCTGAGTATCCTTCTAGTACATTAGGAAAACGATCATAATACAAAGCTAATTGTATGTTTCTTTTAAGATAACCTAGAACTCTTCCAATCGCTTTCCAATGATCCTGACTTGGATTACTCGTATATCTTGAAATTTTGCATACAACATATGCAATATCATGTTTAGTACAATGTGTGGCATACATTAAACAACCTATTGCACTTGCATATTCTATTTGAGCAACAAGATGACTCATATGGAGTGTTTGCCTATTCTATATCCAAGTGTTGAAACTTGTCTATAATCTTATCATTGCAGTGACATTGATTTAATACATAACCCCGACTATGCCTTTTAATATTTATCCTCGATATAGTATCAACTTCATTCATGTCTTTCATCTAAAAGCATGAAGACATAAATTTCTTAGTTTCACTGATACCTTCCATATTGGTTCCAACAATGAGTATATCATCCACATAAAGGCATATGATCACACCATAATCCTTTGTAAGTTTAAAATAAATACATCTATTGGATGAGTTATGGGTAAAACCATTTGATAGTATCGACTTATTAAATTTCTCATGCCATGTTTAGGTGCTTGTTTTAACCCATATAAAGATTTCTTTAATTTGCAAACTTTACTCTCATAACCAGGCAAACCCTTCAGGTTGTTTCATATAGACTTCTTCATCTAAGTCACCATTCAAAAAGGCTGTTTTAACATCCATTTGATGTATAGGCAAATTATAGATAAAAGCTAATGTAAAGAGCACCCTAATCGAAGTAATTCTAGCAACTAGTGCATATGTATCAAAGTAATCAACTCATTTTCTTTGACTAAAGCCTTAGATTACCAACCTAGCCTTAAAAGTTTGAATAGATCCATCTGTATGATATTTTATCCAAAATACATATCTACATCCAATTGCTTTGGAACCTGGAAGTAAATTTAAAAGTTCCCAAGTATTGTTAGATATTAGAGAATCCATTTCATCATCAATTGCCTCCTTCCAAAATGCAGAATTCCAAGAGGTTATAGCCTCTTTATATGTTTTAGGTGCGTCATCTACGTTACGTAAAACTAGTATTTTATTAATAATATTATTCTCATTATCACCTTCAATAAGGAAGATTATAGCTCGAGAATCAATAAAATCAGGATCCAAATTTTACTTTCCTTTCTAGCCCTTTCACTTCGTTAGGTGCACTAGAAGATTCTACCATATTCCTCTTATTGTTAGAGTTTAAATTTGGGCCAGAAATATCTTGTGGAATTTAAGTCACAATTTCATTTTTGCTTTTTGAATCATGACGAAATTTACTCTCAAGGAAATCAACAACTCTTGATACAACAATAACATTCGAATTTAAATCTAAACAACGATAAGATTTAGAATCTTTTGCATATCACACAAATACAATTTTTAAATCTCTAGGTCCTAATTTAGATGTATGAGGTAAGGGAACCTTATATTAGGTTAAACAACCCCAAACTCTAAAATAGCTAATGTTAGGCTTTCTACCCTTCTAGTTTTTATAAGGAGATACTTTTAGTTTCTTTGCAGTTATTCTATTACTTACATGTCATGCTGTAAACAAGGCTTCACCTCATAAATTCTTTGTCAAGTTTTCACTGACTAACATAATATTAATCATATCTTGCAAAACTCTATTCTTCATCTAAGCAACACCATTCTGTTGAGATGTATATGATGTTGTCCTTTGATGAATCAAACTTTGTGATTCACAATAGGAAGAAAATTCGGTGGAAAAGTATTCACCACCTCTATCACTTCTTAGAATTTATATCTTTTTGTCTCTTTAGTTTTCTACTTTAGCCTTATATATTTTGAATGTATCAAAGGCCCGATCTTTTGATTTCAACAAATAAACATAGGTATATCTAGAGCAATCATCAATAAAAGTTATGAAATACCTATTTACACCTCTAGTTAGTTGTCCATTCAATTCGCATATATTAGAATGCACTAACGCTAAAATTTCAGATTGTCTATTCACTTTAGGGAAATGTTTTATTTACATTTTTGCTTGAAAACATATTTCACATTTATTTTTATGTTCATCATTGTAGGAAATAATGCCTTGTTTTAACATATCTTTCATAGTCCTATAATTTATGTGTCCTAAACAATGATGCCATAAATTAAAAGTAGAACATTTAATATTAAAACTGGAGATAAAATTGCAAACATGCAAGTAAACAAAGCTAGCAAATTTATTGATATTGAGTTTGAACATGCCATCACAAGCTTATGTTTTTCCTACAAATAAATTTGCTTTGGACGAAATCACTTTGTCCAATTATATCACAGCCTTAACACCACTTTTACAAAGTTTAAAACTATAAACAAGATTCTTCCTAATGTTAGGAACATAAAAAACATTCATAAGGGTTAACTTCTTTCCAGATGTGAATTGGATCTCTACGTTTTCTGAGCCAATAACCTTTGAAGTATGATTATCACCCATCATCACTTCATGTCCATCTCCAGTTTCTTTATAAGTTTTGAACAAGTCTTTGTTGTTGCAAACATGTGTAGTTGCACCAGAATCATACCACCAATCATCAGTTGTTGTTGTCACACTAGCTATATGCAGTTTCTGAATAATTCCAATGTTTATTTCAGAAACCATAGCAGTGATTTATGTGGTATCAACTTGTTTCAATACATTTGCAGATTCATCCTTCTTGTTTGAATTTTGATTTTTCTTTTTGGGATTCTTGCAGTAGCGTTTAATATGCCCTTTGTCACCACACTTGTAACTCACAACCTCAAACAATGGTTTCTTGTTATCCTTGGAAAAATTCCATATGCCTTTCCTATTCTTGTCATTTCCTTTGTTGTTCTTTCCCGAATCAACATAATTAACCTTAAAACTTGATGCACCATTCAGATTCTTTTCACGAATACGAGTTTCCTCTTCAATTCGTAAATGTTTATGAATCCGATCTAAAATAAAATTCTATGAAGTGTGCATCAATTTCTTCTTGTAATTGTGCCAAGAAGATGGTAACTTGGTAATGATGGCCCCAACCAATAACTTTTCTGGGATTTCAATGTTATGATTTTTGAATTTGGAAACCAGAATGAGAAATTTATGAACTTGATCTAGAATAGAAACATTATCTTCCATGGTAAATTCAAAGAATTTAAAAGTGATGAACTTATATGCGCCTTCCTTTTCAACGGTGTATTTCTCTTGAAGAGAATTCTATATTTCCCTTGAAGAATTCATTGGAGTGTACATATCATACAATCGTTTATCTTGATTACGCTTCCTATGTTCCTCTTTAGTTAGAATGCCAATCTGTTGCTCTTCCATAACATAGTAAACCTTGAATGCAGTCAACATAAATTTCATCTTTTCATTCCAGCGAGTAAAATTCATCCCATCCATTCTGTCCAGTTTGATTGTGTTGCTTCCAAACATCCTTAAACCAACACTTTGATCCATGATTAATATTCTTTAAGTTTGTTAAAATATGGCAGATTTCTACTAATAATAAAATCAAAATTGAGAACGTGATAATCACTATCCTTAAAGAATATTAGCCCCCACTATTTATGCTGGTGGTTCGAGATTAACTTTCTCTCAGGATTCAACCTCAAAGTATATAAAGTTCACATGAACATCAAACGTTTGTATTTTGTATGTATTGAACGTGAATCAGATTTTGTTGTGTGTGTTTTTAGAGTATTTTGATAATCAAAATACTGGAATATTGCCACTATATATAGGCAGGCTCGTGACCATTCAAACGGTCACAATGATTGACAAAAAGGTGCAAATAGCGACGACTTAGCGATAGAAAATCCGTCGCTAATTAATTCAAATATAAACAGTCGTGATGGTTCGATAGTGATACCTTCTTTAACAGGTGTAACCGCCACCAAAACGATTAAGCGCATCTTTTCGATGGTGAAGGTTCACAGCGACAGTTTTATGACAGAAAAACTGTCGCCAATATCCATTTTGTGGTTAAACATTCACTTCATTCACCCATCTATGTGGGATACATACAATATACAATTGTTAATAAAAAAACTCATAAGTTCCAGCACTCGAGTAACACGGGTCGAACTATTCTTTTACATGCAACTAAGGCTGCTGATTAGGTATATCCGACTCAAATAAGCCTTAAACGGGTTGGGCTATACGGGTTTTGAGATTTGGAAGCTTTACATAATGCAACAACGATATCTAGTTTCAACATAATGTGGTATGATGAAACAACACAATAACATCTTGTTATTTTTGTTGTATTATAAACCGAGTCACATATATATTCAGAAATTTGCAAAACTATAACCGAAGATTGACATTTATTTTCATCTTTTGACTAACTTTTGTGTCATATACTCATATTGTTAAAACCAGTACTATCTAATTGATATTTGAAGATTACCCTTCTCACATACGTTAAAACTCTTGCATACTCTTACACCATTGTCTGTCTTTTTATTTTCCAATTCGATGCTTTTGATTTCCTACGCATCACAACTAAATTTATTACGAACATCTTTTTTATAAAATTTAAGACTTGAACAATTTTTAAGATTTTTGATATAAATTGTTTAATAACTTTAATTATTACCTTGTATGTATTTTTAAAATTTGTAGGCGTTTTTTAGAAGATATATTTTTTCAAAATATCCGTAACTAAATTCCGCAGTAAATTCGTAATAAACTCAAATTATAAAATTAAGAAGAATATGAGCATAGAGAATATATATTACTGTAATTAATAAAGAGTAAAAATTTGTGTTAGAGAGAAATGTTTTGTCATGAGGTGAAACATTAATCAATTTCGTGGTATTTCATAGTAATTCGTAATATTTCATTTTTATTTTTTATTTTATACTAGTAAGACACGAAACGCAAAATCTTCATTACGAATATATTACGATATTATGCGAAAAAGCTGTAAACAAAGCTTTAAAAAAAATAGACATCAAATTCAAGAGGATCAAAAAAATACATTTATTGGTATAATTTATTTGATGAAAAACTTTACTATTTTACATATACATGTGACATAAGAGAGTGTTTTCTACTAAAAAATGACATAAATCATAATTAACATTTAAAATCGGACAATCTCGTCATTTCAAAAAAATATTAATTTTGTCTATATAACACAAAGTTGCGTCAAGTTAAAAATAAATATCATTTTAGGTTACAGTTTTGCAGATTTTCATATATATCTAGGTTAATGTAAAATATTTTTTAGCAATCTTGCATTTTGCCATTGTTCGTGCATTTTTATTTCCTCCTAAACCTAGATTAAAACAAGTCTAATTAATTTTTAATACTTTTTCCATATAAACAGGATCAAAAATATAAACAAAAATAATATTTGTGTCCCAAAAGAAGGCAAACAAATAGAATAGACAACTTGCCTCACCTGACATCACATGTACATGTCAACATGCACATGCATTTAGCACTACCTTTATTTGTTTACTTATGAAAATCATTTAGAATTGTACAGTGGTGCCGTTGGGAAAAAGTGCTGCCACGTCAGCATTTTTTCTCAACGGCATCACATTTGTGGGGTAACAGTTGGCACCAAAAAATCTGGTGCCATTGGAATTTTTTTTTTTTTTACATAAAATTAAAAATACATAATATTAACTAAAATTAACTTCATTCATTTAAAAAAAACACATTACAATAAAAGTAAAAACATAAAAAAGATAATACGTAAACAAGAAATAAAAATTACCAAACTAGTATTCTTTCCAAACATGCTTCCACAAGGTCATCTAGAAGATCGTGTGGTGTACATTGCTATCTCTGAAGTTCATTTGTGTTTTTCGAACCATGTAATCACATCTTTCGGTCCATTCACTGTGGAATGTTCCTGGCTGGATCAACGCAAACATCTCTTATAATTCACTACGAAATTTTTCGTCCTTCCAATATCATGTTTATGCAACATTACACACAATACATGATCCTTTTCAAAAGCGTTTATTTCGAAAGCACGTGCGGGTTTGTCGTATAATTCCCCATACGACCCTGTAGAACTCCGAAAGCTCTTTTCGATATCTTTTCTAGAACTTTCTTGAATTCTTTTAAATTTTAACGTTTTTTCAGTCTTTGCAACAGAAAACGTTTTCACAAACACGGACCATGTTGGATAAATGCCGTCGGCTAAATAGTAACCTTTGTTGTATATATGTCCGTTTACTTCAAACGGACATTCCGGAGCTGTACCGGCAAGTTCATCATCAAATAACGGGGAACCATATAAAACATTAAGATCATTATTTGCACCCGGAACCCCAAAATAAGCATGCCAAATCCATAATCGTTGATCCGCAACCGCTTCTAACATAATTGTTGGGTATTTATGGTCACGTCTTTTGAATTGAGCGGCTAAGGCTTTGGGCAATTTTTCCATCCCAATGCATACAAACCATACTCCCGAGCATCCGGTAGTCCATGTTTTCTTCATGCCAAGTGCATATAAGTTTTTCATATCCACTAAAGTGGGCTTTCTTAAATACTTTTCAACGTATAAAATATGTATGCATTTTGTAAACTCGACTAAACATCGTCGTTGTGTTCGTTCACCAATTTGCAAGTACTCATCAAATGCATCAGCCGCAGTGCCGTACGCTAGTTGGCGTATAGCGGATGTGCACTTCAAAATAGGACCAATACTTTTACGACCGGTACAATCGTAACCTTCTCTAAAAAATTGAAAGTAATCGGGAAGGTGTTGGGCATCATAACTATGTTTTAGTATGTAATCCTTCTAGCCTCTTGCTAGTTTTCTAATAAAAGTTTTGCCGTTAAAAAAAAACTATTTTTAAAAAAAGTGTAGAGCTCATACGATACCTTCGCCTAAAATTCTCTTCGGTATATTTAGGATCAATCTCTTCGTCGCCAAAATAGTCGTCGATTAGACGTTCCTCCGCCGTTTCTCGTTGACGTGGTATGTATGCCCTCTTTTTAGGACTCGATCTCGATCCCCGTTAAAACCCCTCCCCAAACTCCAGAAGGAACTCAGGTGGCCAACTGAGCTAAGTCAGTTGGTTAACATGTTTATAAGCTAAATCATATTAAAAGTTAGAAGTTCATGTATAGTTCTTCAATTCAATTTTTACCACCTCCTGTTTAATTAAAACTCGACTTACTACTAGGGCTGATCACGGTTCAAAATTCGGGTCAGATCGAGAAAAACTAGACCAGACCAAAACCGATTTAACCCAACACCTCGAACCGACGATCGAATGTGTGGTTCTTCGGTCGGTCTAGTCAAAGAAGGCATAATTGATCGATTATACGTAAGATCAGACCGGACCGATGACCGAATATGAGGTCAAATGTGGACCGAAGACCAGAGCGAAATATGTTTGCTCTAATCCGATTAGTCTAGTTCGGGCCAGTTTGTCGGTTCAATCTGATCTATAGTCTGTTATGCTCAGCCCTACTCTTGATCAATGAATCACTCACATACCACCTACCTCAACTAGTTTTAATGCCCGTGCACGCACGAGACTTATACATTATGTTTTTTATATATTTTTATTATTTTTCTGTTTTATAAGTTACGTTATAAAGTATTATTGAAATATATGAAGATAATAGATTCATTATATCGAAATATATGAAGATAATAGATTCATTAAATCTTTTATATATTACGTAGTATATGAACTTGAAGATGATTACTAATTCTTTTCTTTTGATTTACATGTTTTCTGACATGACATTGTGAGCCAACTAATCCCATGAAACTACCATTTTAGGTAGCCCGGGGCTCAAGTGAACTTTCGATGTGCTTCGGTTGTACAACATGATTTCAGGCCGACAATGAAAAATCAACCAAAAGGTCTTCAAGTAGATTTGAGATGTGGTTAGATAATGTTAAATCTTTGTTTGCAAGTAAGAAATTGTTTATATTTGTTGTATTTTAAAATATAAAGTTTAGAAGTATAAGATTTAAAGGGTTATTTGTTTATTTTTTAAAGTTATAATAAAATTGGTAAATTTATAAATTTACACTTTTAACTTCATATATTTTATTTAAAATTAAACCACTAAAGTTTTATTAATTATCTCCTATTTTTTCAAGTTTTTGTTTTCACAAATTTGACACATATATTTTTATGTGTTTTTTTTCTCATCAAATTTTTTCACCATATTTTTTCAATTTTGAACAAATTGATTCAATTTTGACTTTTTATTGACCAATCAGATCGCACGATTTTGCCTACGTGGCAAAATCAAGCATTCTGATTGGTTCAATTTATTTTCATATAAGATTTAATCTGATAGAAAACTCCGAAATGATGTAATTCTTTTATTATATAAAAGATTATATGACTTATAATAACACGACGTACTTAACCTTAATTATATTATACGGCTAATAATAACATGACCTTAATCATACACTAAGGAAAATTGACATTTTCGATTTTATTTGTATTTTTTCTTTGCTTAAATGTAAAGGTCGTAAAGTTAATTGTTAGATCTCAAAGCTAATGAAGCCTTTACAATTTCTCTTCTAGCTCCTTGCCAGAGAGTTTGTTTTTACTGAATTATCGTTTCGGAAAAAAATAAGCAACAAAAAGTTATGCACAAACTTAGATGGATCAAAGCAACACCAACACTACCAGCAACAACAAAACCACTACCACTGTTAGATTAATATATATTCCTCATGGGTATTATGTTTTATTAATCGATTATTTATAATGTAAATAATCTAATACCTTAATAAACCATAAACCCATAAACCAAGCTCGGATTTACTAATATATCCTCAAATACAACAACAACTTTAGATATTTTTATTGTCAATGAATTTGCAAAAAGATGTCAAGTATAAACATAAAATTTCTAACATGTTTATGCTAGCTAGTAGATATTTGTAAGTTGTAACCATAATATTATCTACTACTAAATACAAAAATAAAACACGTAATTGTTTCAGGGTTAGAAATAGTTCCATACCCTTTTCACTATCATGACTAATGACTAATATATCTACCTATTATATAAGTGAAGAGCTGATGCCCTCAAATCGTGCCACCTAAGCACATAAAATGACGCCACGTATCTACATTACTTCTACCTATTGTATAAACGAAAGCCTCTTTAGTCAATCACACAACCCAAAATGTACATCCTCCCACTTTCTTACTTTTTCTCTCTGCAAATACGGCGACCTTGAATTTTATTCCGGCTAATGGATGACGTCAAAATGCACGGCTCCAACATCTTTGTCATCTACTCTTTTCATCCTCCTTTAGCTGCCTCTTCATTGAACAAAGGTATATTTTTGTTATTTTTTTTTCTTTTAAAGATGTTAACCTCAAGTGTTTTCCTTTCAGTTGTATGTAGGTCTTTATGTACCATCGTTGGTCAGCGCCGTCGCCATCTTCGTCGCAGTCGAAAAACTCATATCAGGTTTTTTTTAAGTTTATTTGTTTCTAATATGTTGAGATTACAGCTTTTGTTTGACTCTGCTTTGAAGCTTAAAAAAATCTTTTTTTTTATTCTATATAATTTGTTTGATAAAGTTTTTTGTAACTGTTTATTATAGATCTTGCCGAAAAAATGTTAAAATTGATGGAAAATGCATATTATAAAATCTGAAATGGCCTCACCACTGATGCAGCCAACACTAAAAGCACTACTTCTTCAAAGGTATTTTCAAGTTTTGGGGTTTACTTTTGAGTTTTGTTTATAGATCTACGTATTTTTTTATGTTTTGAAGGTTTTTATATAGATTCATGTTCTTATAAATTTGAATTTTTGCCATTTTTTTGTAGTTCTGTTCTCTATTGCGCCGGATTATCCGGATTATCACACAGTCACCGCTGCGTACCGGAAAAAAACTCCACGTCGTCGCCCTAATGATTGCTTTTCACTTAAAACATGCTGGTAAATTATGTTATCAAGTTTTTTTTAGTAAATTTTATTGTATACCTTATTGTGCATTTTATATGTAAAAATTGTAGATTTTGTTATAAAAGTTTGTTAGTAAAGTTTTTATTATTTTGTGATAAAACTGCTCTATGTCTCATATGGATTTATTTATTTTGTTTGAAATTTAGTTTTTAGTTCTTTTTTAATTTGTTAGTAAATTTGGTTGGTAAATTGTAAGTTGAAAAAGGTATATATTGTTGGGAAAGCTTTTTGTTTTGGAAACAAATTTTGAAACCAATTCCTATATTGTTTTGAAACCAGCTTTGAATCATTTTGGGAAATTTGTTTCAATAGACCATGTAAATTGTGACGCATGGAAAAAAATGTGTCGGGTGTGCAGGTATCCCTACCATCTCAATAGTAGTTTAATAATTAAAATATATATTACTATATTTCAATAGACCATGTAACGTGTAAAACCAACTTTCATTTCTTGAAATATAATAAATAGCATGAATAGTAGGTGACAATGACTACATCAAGTTTGCTTTTTTTACTTTGTGGCAAAATTTTATTTTGTGGCAAATGGCAACTAAAAAAGTTGCACCGTATAACTGAGATGTGGCAAATGACAAGTAAATTTGCTAAAAAAAAATGAAAACATAGGGGACAAGGCATGGAGGACAAGGTCAGAGTTTCTCATGGGAGACAAGGCAAAAAAAATGAAAACATAGGGGACAAGGTGAGAGATTCTCATGGGGGACAAGGCATGATGCTTGGTGTAATTAATAAAGAGTTCCTCATTTATATGATAGGTAGATAAATAAAATATAGACACTTGAATGTACAACCTACTTGCGAAAGTATTGATCATATAGTGTTTCACTTACTTTATTTTATATGCCTGGTGCTAGCCTTCACATCTTTTCTACAATTATTCGGTTATAAATGTCTTTTGCGATGAAACATTTGGTCACTGAAGCTGTAGAATCTGTTGGAACTGCAGATTGATTTTCTCGCAATAGTGAATCATAGAAATTCTTAGAACTTCTACATGTTACATTATTGTAAACATAATGTATAGAAATTCTTAGAACTTCTACATGTTACATTATTGTAAACATAATGTATATATGATGTAAATAATCTAATACCTTAATAAACCATAAACCCATAAACCAAGCTCGGATTTACTAATATATCCTCAAATACAACAACACCGAAACATGTTAAGCGAAATGTAGAATATATACTCCGTAATTTATAGTCCTTCTAAGTTCTCTAACTAATATTGCAATTTCAAGTCAACTTTAGATATTTTTATTGTCAATGAATTTGAAAAAAGATGTCAAGTATAAACATAAAATTTCTAACATGTTTATGCTAGCTAGTAGATATTTGTAAGTTGTAACCATAATATTATCTACTACTAAATACAAAAATAAAACACGTAATTGTTTCAGGGTTAGAAATAGTTCCATACCCTTTTCACTATCATGACTAATGACTAATATATCTATATATACGTGGTGGAGAAAATCGCACATAAGTGTACGATATGTGTACACGTTATTAATTTTTGTTTTGTACTATATATACTTGCTTCTATATGATAGATATATTATAGATATGTCTTTGTTGCTTTTGTACTCGTTGAATGGTTGGAGTAGAGTACAGATGTATTTTCATATTTATTGCTATTTAAGTATGCATGATTTGTCACAATGTCTCTTTCATTAAGGTTCATATCATTGTAATCATGTTTGTTTAATTTCTAGTTTAAGAAAGACGATAAGTATTCTTACTTTGCAGTATCTATCTTGCAATTTACGAGTATAAATTTCATTTAATTATTTTGCTCAAATTATAAACCTATACTACTAATTTAATCTTGAAATATCGGTACTTTTTTTTGTTGTCAAATACTATCAAATTTCAACTTCTATGCAAGTATGAATGAATGTTCACATATGTGAGTCATACATGATGGCATGATGTTAATAATTCTTTCTTAAATAAATAGTGCGATGACTTAAACATGGTCAATATTATATTGTCAATTTTTGTTATACTAAATTTGCTATAAATAATCTTCACAAATGATAGGCGTTTTCAATCCTATTTTCGAATCTTGGCTATTCTGTTGTTAAATAACGATGGCAATTGGCACAGGTCACCGATCTAATAATTATTCAGAAAGCAAAAGGAACGATCATCTCGATAATAATCGTCGTCAAGAGCAACGTAACAAAGGTATTCTCAACAAATCCCATTTTTTCCTCGGAATACCTCTCGCATGTTTGAGTCGGCGGTATGTGTTTTTATGAATAATCTTTAAGTTTCCTCAAAACCTCGCGCACCGCTAATCGTCCGTTCTTTTTTTTTCTACAAAAAGATTTTTAAATAAAAAATTTTCTTTTTTTTTTCTCGGAATACCCTGCATGTTGGAGTCGTTCGGGTCTGTTTTTGTTGAATAAAATTTATGTTTTCTCAACACCTCGCGCTCAGCTAATCGTCCCGAACGTGGCGCGCGGTCGCAGTTTTTTTTTTCCTTTTTTTTTCAAATTTTTTAAAAAATATTTTCCTTTGGTTTTCCGCGGATTATCCTCGGAAGGCTGTATTGTATGAGGGCCTTTGCATTTAGTTTGTTGCATTAATTGCACGGTGGTTGTCCGGGGTGCTGATTTCGGCCGGGGGTCAACCACGATCCGGTCTTGATCGGTTTTTTGGTTTTTTGTGGTTTTTTTTGGTGTGGGGGGGGTGTTTGTGTTTTGATATGATATTTTTTTTAAAAGTGTTGTGTGGGTGATAATTCTCATGCTCTCGCACCTTTTTTTAGGAACGGGCGGTCTGTGGTTTTTTATGAATAACTATTAAACTAACCGACGCGCTTCAGTTGATTATTAATGCACCTGGGTTGACCTTGTCCCGATCCGAACATTTTTTATTTTTGTTGTGTAATGGGGGTTTTTTGCTGTTTTGTTGTTTGTCAATAAAGTGTCACGCGCACTTGTTTGTGGTGTTTTTTATCGGGTTGGTCGGTGGTCGACCCGACTCCGGTCGCCCCGAACCTTAGGGGCGCCGACCCGATCCCCCCACGCGTCCAACGTCACCGTGACGGGGGGTTGTTTTTTTTTTTAGTTTCGAAAAATTAGCCCTCCTCAAAATTTAGTGTTGATTATGAAAAAATAAAAGTATTCAAATATGTTCCCCCGGTTTTCTTCGCACTACTATTGTGTTATTGTGTGTTTTTTAAAAATGGTATAGGTATAAATTATTAAAAAAATAAACACTACCCTTTCCATTTAATTTTTTTTTATATTTTAAATAAATACCCCTTTGTTCCCCACTTGCGGTTGGTTCGACCTGTTTACCTACGTGTTTTTAGTTTTTTTTTTTTTTTTAGAATGCCATCAAAACAGTCCATGGGCTTTGGAAAGTTCTGAGTCGTTTACTTAAGTCCGGTGTTAATGTTTCTTTTTTCTTTTTTTTTTTTTTACAAAAATATACCTTCTAACACGTTCCAACCGAGTGTTTCGTTCTTTGTTTGTTGGATCGTTTTTGCGTGTATATCGTCTGTTAGTTTCTTTCTAGCCCTTTTTTAATAAAATTCCATTTGCCGTTCAAAAAAATTTTTGCTATAAATATTTTTTACACAAGACACAAAACATATTTCTTAACGTTTCCTCTTTATATGATTGATTGATAATCTATTTAACATCGAGCATACTTTTTTCTTGCATGAAATGATATGACACAATTGATCATAACAAGTTGGTTTTTCTCCGCGCGTTGCGACGGTGTTTAACTTCATTTTAAATAATATTTAATTACGATAATATGTTGTTAAGTTTTTTAGTGTGTTTTTATAAAATATTTTGTTTTTTGTACTTGGAAAGTGTCTTTTTTTAATTTCATGTTATTTCTTTTTTAGTATTGTTATTTAAGGGTGTTATTAGGGTTTTTTTTGTTCTTGAGGGGTTGAATGTGGAATTTTTGAGTACCTGTGTTTAGTTTTAACGAAGCAATAAGGGGGAAAAAGAAAGAAAATATGGCCGAAGTAAACAGGCTAACAAAAGCCCAACTTCAAAACGACAGGAGGGGGTGTCGTTTTGTAACGGTATTGCCGAAATTCTTGGCAAACGTTAATACGAAAGTTTAAATGAAATTTTTTGCATTAACTTTTTTTAAATAAACGTTAAATTAATTTTTTTTAATTATTAGGTAGGTTAAGAGTGTGTTTTAAAAGTTTTTTTTTTCAAAAATATATATTAAACTTTAACGTTTTTTATAGAATCGCACGCAAGTCCAAAGCATATCAATATTAGGCTCGTTTTGTTTGTAATCCATAAACCTTTTTGTCGGTATATTTTTTATTCAAAAATATGCTATGTATTTATTATATATTTGATAAATTAAGTTTGATATAAAAAAGTCGTAAAGAGTAGAAACATTAGGGCCTTTTTGTAAAATGAAAAAATTAGCTAATTTTGTTAATACCAAAGCTTAAATAAAAAAATTTGCATTAACTTTTTTTTAAATAAGCGTTGAATTATTTTTTTAAATTTAGACACTACATAATTTTTTATGAATGAAAAGTTTAAGGTGGTTTTGGTAACTTCTCGCATAATTTGAGGGTACGTTTTGTAAGTATGTATTTTTACTTAATGAATTTGGGTGTGTGTTTGTTTTTGTTTTTTGGGCTTTTTATTTGGGCTGGGTATTTGTTTTTGGTTGTTGGGCTTTTTTTTCTTTGTTGGGCCAATTGCAGAAAAAGACAAAATAAGAAACTGATAGTACGTTTTGTAAGTATGTATTTTTTACTTAATGAATTTGAGTGTGTGTTTGTTTTTGGTTTTTGGGCTTTTTATTTGAGCTGAGTATTTGTTTTTGGTTGTTGAGTTTTTTTTCTTTGTTGGGCCAATTGCAGAAAAAGACAAAATAAGAAACTGATCTTTAGTATATATCATAATAGCAACCTACTGGTATTAACAATTAATATAAATCATACTTGTTATCTGATGAACAGTGCCTTTGTCATTTTGTAGAAATACGCACCTAAGCAACTTATGATAATCATTAAGCCATTTCAACAGTGTAATCTCTCTTCTTCTCTTTATTCACATATTTAATGTGCAGTAGTGCCCCTTTCATATGTCTAATAATACTTTTTAGAAAAGAAAAGTGGGTGCTGACCTTTGTTATATCTATCTACATTATAAAGCATTTGAACACTTTCATATTAGAAAGTATGAAAATTCAAACTTTTCCCTTTCTTTTTATAAAAACATCTCTTTTTTAACAATAAAAACATCAATCTCATTTTATGTAACAACCTTTTGTAACAACGTTTTGTTATCTGCAATATTGACCATCCATCTCAGTTTAGAGAAACATATCTTAAAATGACATGTGTCACTTCTTAATTAAAAATTACTTTTATTTTTAAATTGAAATATCTTTTTATCTATTTTTTATGATTTAATTTCACCATATTTTCTAAAATTTTGTGCTATTTAATTCAACATCTGATATATTTTTATTAATTTTTACTTTTTTAATGCCTCCGAAACCGCTGCTTTGCACGGGTAACATGCTAGTTTTAAATTAAATATACACTCGCATCAATTTCAACATGACCCATCATAGTCATTGAACATGAGACGATGGTAATCCTCAATTTTAAGTTGTAGATAAACGTCATCAATGTGTACTAGCAGGGTACTCGTGCGTTGCGGTGGCGGGTACCCTGTGACGATTGAACAAAAAAATAGATCTCGGTTCATCTGTTTTTATCGGTTCGACGAGTCCTCTCCGGTTCGTTTTCGGACGGCTTATATTAGCTAGCCGAACCGGTAGCGACTCCGGTTCCCGGTTGAGCCTATTGGTCCGGTCCGGTTTTCAAAACTACATGTACCATCAATTTGTTAGCATATAATTGTATAAAGCTTTGTGTATTTTATTAGTTTGTACAATGTGTATAATAACATATACTTTTTCATTTTAGGAGTTTTTAAAAATAACATTAATTAGTGTGTTTAATTAGTTTATACTTTGGATTATATTGTAGCTTGTTTAGATTGTACATTGTGAAAATATTATTGTACTTTTGAGTAATGAGGTGTTCTAATTGGTTGTATTTAATTAGTTAGATATGCTTTTAATTGGTTGTACAATGTGGATATATCATTGTATTTTTAAGTAATTGGGTATTTTAATAAGCGTATTAATTATGTATTAAAAAGTTGTATAGTATGCTTTTCTATGATTGTAAACTGTGTAAATATGATTGTACTCCAGAAATTGCAATAGAAAAGAAAAAGGGAGGTTTGTGATGAATTTGAAATATTTTCTACTAGGTAATCTAGTATCCTTATGCATGAAGATAATCAATTCGGTCGTTTGTAGTCGGACTCTATAATGGATTTGTGACCACATTCTCCATAGGACCCTCATATCTCTTCCTTCTCCGAGCTCACGTTAGGAATAAGGAACCGAGAAGAAGGTATAAGCAACTAGACGTGAGCAAATAAATCGGTTCTTGAACTGGTTCTTCAAACCGAACCGAAAACCGGACCGGTTAACCCCGGTTTTGACCTGAACCGGTTCCGGTTCTTGGCCAAACCGGAGGTTTGGAACCGGTTTAGGGTTTTTTCGTTTAGGGCGGTTCATCGACCGGTTTTTGGAACCGGCAAACCGAAACCGAACCGGTTAACCGGTTCCAAACCGGTTCGGATTTATTTTTTAATTTTTTTTGTTCCTTTTCGAATTTAGCTTTTCTAAGGTGGGGACCATTGGAGGAGCGTTTTCGAAAAAGATGCGGTCAACGAGCTGAAATTCGGCAAGATTAAAGGTTTTTCGGAAACAAATATATTTTGCGGCAACAAAATTTCAGTGGCGGATTTAGCTGAAATTCGCATGGTCACTCGGAAACGACTTAACGGGCAAGCATGCCGTTTAGGGCCTCAAAAGAGCGTTTTTCTGGGGTTGTTTAGGGCCTCAAAAGAGCGTTTTTCTTTTTTATAAGGACGTTTTTGGGTAAAAGGTTCAAACCGGTTCGGTAGGTTAACCGGTTCTGAACCAGTGGGACCGGTTCGAATTTCAAACCGCCCAAAACCGGTTCCAAACCGGTTTGGGTTTTTCTCAAACCGGTTTCGACAGGTTCTTGACCGAAACATGTTTCTGTTTGACTGAAACCGAACCGAACTGGTTAACCGGTTTGCGCACGTCTATCAGCAACAACTCGTTTTATTATGGGACAACTCATAACGTTCATATCGATCTATTATGCGCCTCTGCATCTAGCATTGGGATGTAATGAGATATTTTAATTAGGAGTATTAATTATGTTTGTAAATTGTCAAGTTTTAATTAATAATGTTTGTACACTATGCTTAAATGGTTGTAACTTGAAAACAAGCTTTCTATTTTTAGAATAGAAAGATGCTTAATATGTAGTATAGAGTATAGATGACTTTCTTATGTACAAGTTATACATTTCACTTGAATCAATTTGTTTAGAAGTCAGAACGGAACAAGCAAATCATGGCAACTACGAGCCTTGTCTTAGATTTTAGATAAATGAGGAACAATTATTGAACGAGGGTGGTACTTAGCCATCAAAGGTTGAGCCTCCGGCGCTGTGAACCCACCAGATTCTGTCATATCAGCCAATTCCTCACTAACACGTTTCCAATCAAAGCATTGAATCGTCGATGCTAATGCCAATCCCACAATACGCATTGCCAAGTTTTCACCAGGGCATCGTCTCCTCCCTGACCCAAATGGCATCATAATCAACCCCTTTCACATTGGCAGTATTTTCTTTACCTTCAAACCTCTCGGGGTATAAAGCTTTGGGGACTCCCATTTGTTGGGATCGTTTTGTATAGCCCACACATTCACAAACAACATTGTGCCATGTGGGATATGATAACCTCCCACCTTACAGTCTTTGGATGACTCGTGAGGAAGAAGTAAGGGGGCCGCGGGATGCATCCTCAATGTCTCGTTGATGATACACTGCAAGTGTGATAGCTTTGATAAATCTTTTTCATTGACTAATCGATCACATCCCACAAGACTATCTATTTCATTTTGCGCCTTAATTAAAACGTGAGGATTGTTAAGTAAAAGTGACATTGCCCACTCCATTGTGTCTACTGAAGTGTTGATTCCTCCATGTAATAGAGCCTGTCACCAATAGAAACATTTGAAGTTTATTAACCATTTGCCAATCACCACGTATATATAGAAAACCCCATGTAAGAAAAATGTAATGCCAAGTTATTATGACATGGTAACAAAGTAATCCTGTCAATTACAGTGGCGGATCCAAAAATCTGACAAAGCGTGTTACCTGTTTTTTTTTCTTCCTTTTTTCTAGGCGGCAAATGATAAGTATCTAGTGTTAAATTCTATCTCACTGTTTTACCTACTATAGAATGATACTTGTGTAATGGTAAAAACTGTAAGTATGTTACATACAATGAAAAGGAAGATATTATACAAGAGATCTAACAAGTTAGATTTTATGTAATAGACACGGAAATATTACCTGTGAAAGGCTTTTAATCTCTTTGTCTGTGTAGTATTCCGGATCTTCATCTTGTAGCGATAATAGAACTCTAAGAAATGTTTTCTTCCCTTCTCCGTCACCCAAACCATCTGCACGAAATTCGTCGATCCATTCTTGCATAAAGTCATCACGCCTCTTCTGCACAGCGGCATACTTCTTTTCCAGTTTTCCAGCAAGTAACCACAACAAATTCGGGAACATATCTACTATACTTGCCTGTGAATTTACCTTAGTCGTGGCAGTCACTAGGTCCTGAAACATCTTCCCGTCCTCTGATTTTCCATTGACCAAACCATAAAAACTCTTCCCTCCCATCATCCTTGTCATTACATTAAACATTAACCCAAACAATTCCGATCTCAGATCCAATATCTGATCCGGATTCTCATTGGCTGCTAAGAACAAACGTCCTAACAAAGACCTAGTCTCATCAAGACGGATATGAGAGAGCGCTTCAAGGCGAGAAGAGGACAGGATTTCTAGAGCTGAGATACGTCGTAGATTCTGCCAATGATCACCATAAGGAGCCCAAGGAAGGCTCGTGTAGTTGTACCCAAAATACTTCCCACTTAGAAGGTGAGGTCTATTGGCAAATATGCTATCGAATTAGAAAGGCATTCTTCTACGACCAAAGAAGACGAGACATGGAGAACTTGACGTGACCCTAGTTGGAGGAAAAGAAGTGGGCCGTGGTGTTTTGAAAGCTCGGCTAGCGATTTATGAAGTGGTCTTTTTAAGAGGTGAAGATGGCCTATTAGAGGAAGTACCGGAAATGGAGTTGGGGGATGATTATGAAGCTTGTGAAGTACATGCTTTGTTAGGAGATACAAGACCACAAGGATTGTTATACAAATCAAGGTGTTGACTTCAGTTATATTTTTGGTGAAGATTGAAGAAGACAATGTGGAAGAATTTGTAATGACACATTATCATACAACAACAACAACAATTTGTTGTTGTTGTTGTTGTTGTACATTATCATAATTATTTTATAGAGTTTATGTTATCAACTTTAAAAAGTTATATCTACACCCTGAATATATTAGTGGCGGCTTGCATATGCAATAATAAAATAAGTTTCATGGGAGCAAATATAACGCTATCTAATGCTAATAAATCACCTATTATTTTATGCACAAGTGTTCATTGTCTATAAACATCGGATTCTGATTAAATTGTTCCTTTTTTCTTTTGTTGTGATTATGACATATATGTTGGGTGACTAGTTCTGTAGTGTAATGGCTGTGGTATAAGGCAAAGCAACTCATATACGTTGATTAAATCTTATGACACTCATGATCTAGAACTATTAACATGTCAGTTGCGGTTATGATATAAGATGGATATCTTGTTGATTTTCCAATAGCCATAGCCCATAGGACAACATAATATGGGTGTGAATATAATCCAACTTGAGATCGATTCATGTGTCAGCATCATTGTATTATCTAGTTGTTACCATTGATACGCGGATACGGATTATTGTCTAAGTGCATATGTTATATCTCCTGACTATCTCATGAAAATCACTTTGTCACTGTTTCCAAAGGTGTATCATTTCCTGGCCTTATTTCTATCTAGATTTTCTAATTTCCCCTGGTTTGACCAGTTATCTTTTAGCTAATTTTTTTTTATTAAAGACCTGGATGCTTACAACTACAAGGGACAAAATGGAAAACATCTTACTTGTGTATGTACTTTAAAATTGTCTCAGCAAGTTAATTATCAACGGCATGAAAAATTCTAAATCAAAGACATTGAAAGCAGACAAAACAATCAAGTTCATGATATGGAATGTTTATACTTTGACCTTCATACTTGAGTTCCAAGTTAACAAAGCGAGGATTGTTCAATTTATAAAAGAGAGGGTTAAAAACTTCCAGAGTTCCATAAAATGCAAATTATAGACCAAACTTCTTAATGTACGCTTTATACCCACATTGGAGGTCAATGTTGCTTAAGTTTGGGCTTGAATTGTTGTTCAGTTGTTTGCTGTTGTGTTTCTTCTTTACAAATGGAACAAATAATACATCAGAAGTATTTTGCAAAATATCAGGATGATTCAAACAATCAAAAAATAAGCAACTAAATCTAAAGAAAAAGAAGCAGAAATTTCAGTTAACTTTATTACATGCTTACATGTGGACAAGCTACCTGCTGATATAACCAACAATACCGATTTGCAATTCAGTTTCCCACCCTTGAGTGGTTAACCCATTTTCATTCATTTAAACCAGTTGGGCACTTACAAGCAGAAGCAAAATGAAATTTATTAGAAGGAAAACATGAATAACAACCATCAACATAGGACTATCTGAAACAAGCTTCTTTGGTAAATATCCGTACATCATGAAGCATGATAAACACATATTCACCTAACAAACTGTTAATACTACTAATAATAATAATACGACCAGTCATATTACAGGAGGAAGAGTTAATGTAACCTACTTGGTCTCAAGTGCTTGATCCTCCCTGCAGCGTTCTGGACTCCATCTTGTGATTGTACGCTCTTCGACACTATATCCATCCAAACAAGAAGGTGACGAACCAATCAAATTCGCACCATTTCTGTTTACATGAAGAATCAACAATGTCTTTGCAACACTACCACAAAGTCGAAGCGTGCATTGAAAATCAGACCAAACTCTTAACCGATCATTACCATTCCCGTTCCCATTCCCATTCCCTTCAGGTAAAACCAGCACACCGTATTCAGAGTGAACAAGTGAAGGATGGTGACGGTAAGCAACAAAGTCAACACCATACTGACACCCTGACCTCACGACCCAATTCTTGTCCCGTAGATGAGAATAAGCCTTGAAAACTTCAGGGAAGGATGCTTTTTTGGAAGTCATGTAGTCCCATAACTCATTATGTGTTTTTATACTATGATCACCACCAAAAATGTTAATACAATTTAAGGAAAAGCATAGATAAAAGGCCTCCTCTAAAGCAAACTGAAACCACTGATTATCTTCATCATGCTTATCTTTAACTGTGATGACTGGTCGACCAAAACAGGTTAAATTCAAAAGTTGAGTCTGTTCAGGATTACTTAAAAGAAGAACGCTAGAGCCGGAGAGTATTCCTTGAGAATTGGATTTTTTTAGAGAAGACTGAAGATCCAAAATTGACCTTGAAATGGGATTTGCAAGTGCTTTCACTTCCGACCCTTTTCGTTTCCATCTTGGTCCCATTACAACCTTCACAAAATAGATGAAACATGTGAGTGTTAATATAAACCTTAATTACTTAATGAAATGCACCTCACTTCCATCTTTAAGAAACTATTAAGAAGCTAAGTGTCATATCATAGTCACATGGAACGCGGATAGCTTTGGTAGGCTCATTTCGGTTTCGATACCAATCCTAATCTAATACAAATACTAATCCAAAACTAATATTAATAAATCCGTAAAAATCAATTCATGAATCGAAAACAAGAACAAGAGAAAGATTACCTTAATTAACTGAAATTGCAGCTAGTTGTTGTAAGGGTGCGATTATTATTGTGCTTCTTCTTGGGTTTGGCTGCTGACTGTTACCGGGGTGTTTGTTTAACCGAATTTTTCCAACTTGGTGCTATAAGCTTATTTTATGCGGGTGTTTGTTTAGTTTTGAGCAAACTGCATCATTGTTTGAGAAATGATCGCATCACGTCCTTTGACTTATATTACGCGCACATCCTTCCGTTAGTAAAATGAGGACGAACACTGCAATTTTTTTCTAGTTAAGTACTAACATGGGTTTAACAGGAACTTGTCTTTTTGCTTCCACAGAGATGTATAGTGACTCTTTGCCTTTTTTATTTTTCTTTTTTTACTTTTTTTTAGTTAATTTTTTTTTCACCGTACGTTATTTTTCCGTTTAGGCCGAAGTATGGCCTCATCTTTTGCTTGGTACAAAAATTTCTAATTTCTTACGGAAATTTTTTTCATACGTTTTCGTACGTTATTTTACATGGAATTTTTTTCTTTTTCATACGTTTTTTACTTGGTAAAAAATTTTAATTTTTTTCGTACGTTATTTTTTGGTTTTTCGCGCAGCCAACGTTATTTTTTTCATCCCTCTATTTAAAAACGTAGAAAAACGGTTGAAAACGTTTTTCTTACATTTTGATACAAATGAAAAATAACGTGTCTTAATTGGTAAAATAACGTACGAAAGCATATAAAAAATAAAGTACGAAAAGAACCGTTTTACTTGTTATAATAACGTATGAAATTTTTTTCTGTAGGAAATTAAATCTTTTTTCAGTAAGAAATTAAAATTTCTTTTTTCCAAGTATAAAACGAGGCCATACTTCGGCCCAACGGAAAAATAACGTATAGAAAAAATTATTTTTTTAAATTAATTTTTTTTTAAAAAAGTAAAAGAATTTTTGAAAAATTAAAAAGGCAAAGGTTCACCATACATCCTTGTGGAAGCAAAAGACAATAATACCCTTCCTGTTAGACCCACATTAGTACTTAACGGGGAAAAAACTTGCACCGTTCGTCCTCAGGGGTGTATGGTGCCTCATTTTACTAACGGAGGGATGAAAACTGCGCGAAGTATGAGCTAGGGACATGGGACGGTCATTTTGCAAACCACAGTGATGTATTTTGCACTTTACTCTATCTTTTAAAATGTAATGGATTATTCCGCAAAAGCCAAAAATATATCTGAATTTAATTTGATGTGTATTTACGCGACCATTTTGCTAAACATACCAATAGTCTTATGTTTTATAAGCTTATCTTTCTGGCTTATTTTAAAACTTATGGGTTTGTATATGCTTGTTATTACATATTGATAGCGTATCAATATTAGTGGCTCACGCTCACTAATTACACGCTTGAATCAAGCCTAACACGAGGGCCCATCAGTCACCACCTGATGGGAACTTGTTCATAAACCCAGGCCACACTTGGCTTGGTAGCTTCCCCTCTACGCATAAGTACATATGCAAAGGATCAATGTCCTTCAACTGTTGTTAGACAACATGAAGGGGCAAATGGGATTTGCCTTTTGATTCCCTGAAGAGTCTTTTTTACTCTTTTTTAAATTAACCCGAAATGAAATGCTTATAAAAGGCAACGGGCCATGCCTTATTTCAGGCATCCCATTCTCATTTCAAATATAACAAATCTCTAAGTCTGCCAGTTAATTGGAGGGCTTATGTAGTATCTCCTAATTATAAGAGATACAAAAGATTAGGGTTTATCCTTGTAATTAGTGAGAAAGTGTAACTCTTATGGTTTTTTACCCTATTGAGGTTTTCCACGTTAAATCCATGTATCATCTTTGTAGAACCGTAAAGGATGGATGAATACGGTTTTTTTAACTTCTTTGAAGTTTATAAAACTTCAAGTCTTTAAGTGACCGAGTGGTGTAATGATATACTTATCAATGATAATGACAAGTAGATGGATATAGAGATAAAGAGAGACAACACGATATATCTTGGTTCGGGATGGGGGGTTTATACCATTCATACGTCTAGATGCAAATCCACGACAACTATACTATTACTCTAGTATAATCCTTATGTGGACTATAAACCGTATTACAACTTTGCTCCACCGATATGCACTAAGATCGACGCTCACTAAAAAGAGCTACTCCCTATGGTATTTCGCCCTCGTAATCCACCCCTAAGAACCCGTGATTCGAATTTGTCTCTAAGATCACTAAGATCAACTAGGACCACTAAGAACTTCTCCTTAGAAGCTTACCAAAACCCCAACTAGATCTCCAATGATCTAGGCTTGATCACTAAGATACAAGACTTCTCTTACAACCAAATTGAATGAAAAGTTGATTGTTTAAATCAAGTGCTAACCTAACCTAGAGACTTGATTCTAATGGAAAGGGTATAAGAAAGAAGACCCTCGACTACTAACAAACAAGTGTGGATTAGGTACTTGTGTGTCTCTCTTGCGGAAATGTGTTCTTCAATAGATGATAGATTGAGAAGATTAAGAACACACGAGGTGTTAGACTTAGAGGATAGAAGAAGATAAAAAAAGAGAAAGAATGTTTGGCTAGAGGTGAGGAATACCATAACCAAGATGGGGTATTTATAGGCCAAAAACCAAATTGGGCATTTCCAATCAACCTGTGGCATGCTCAGCCATGCGTCAGCGTGCCAGAAATCCGACGCGGGTTTTTTTTCTTCTGGTTTTTAGTGTTTTAACTACCCGCTCTTGCTAAACCCCCAATTGTACTTCACGCTTTGACCTTTCCATCATTCTTACACTCAAGGTCAACGAACTCAAATAGCCATTTGATAAAAACGTGTGTGAAGTAATAAAAAACGTTTTGGGGATGTTTGTCCAATATCAAAGAGATAGAGAAGACCAATTAGACAAAATGGTATGTTTGGGTATTCCTCACATGTATATAGTTTAGTTAAAAACTAACCATAGTTAGGGTGATGAGTCGGCATGGTTAGGATAGAAAAGAATATGCCAAAAGCATAAAGAATATACCAATAGAATATTCCTTTGCTTGGAGAGGAAGTGTGGATGTTGGAGGGATAATTTAAATTTGAAATTCAAATGTATTAGACATGTGGGATAAATGAGAAGAGATGAGTTGGCATGATGTGATTGTTTGATATGATGGAAAAGAGCCTCTTTTTGGCTTGAGATTCAAATTTGAAATGTTGAGGAGGAGGAAAAGGTTGAGATGAGTTGGAAATAGGTTGGATATGATTTAATGGTTTGGAGCCTAAGAATCTAATTTAAATTTAAATAGTTGAGATGAGAGGATGAGTAGGCAAGTGTGTAAGGGAAGATTGGTGATGTTGTTAAGTTTTAATTCAAACCAAGAGGTGTTTTGGGAAGAGATGCATATAGAAAGCTTTGAGAGTATGTGTGTGTGTGGTTTGAATTCAAGAGAATGTGTGTGCGTGTGTTGAGATAAAGAAGAGAATTAATAAAGAATGTGTGGCAGAGAATGTTAGGATTTGATGTTTAGGAGCATATGTTGGGAATGAAAGGGACAAAAAGTACAACAAGTACAACGTGTAAGGGAATGTGAGTTGTCATTTGAAGGATAAGCTTGGGAAGGTTTATATAGGAAAGGTTTAAGGTTGAGAAGTTATGAAGAGGATAATGATAAAAATGTTAATCAAAAGATTGATTGGGTTTGATAATCACATTGCCATTAAGAGAGAAAAGATATTGGCACATGTGATTATGGGATGGCTTAAGGAAAGGAATATTTAGAGTGTGTGTAAGGTATAATCATTTGTTGGGTAGAAAGGATTGACAAATGATTAGAAGAATGTTTAGAGGAGAAGTGATTGTGTAGGAAACATGTGAGGAATACATGTGTGAGTTTGTAAATCATTTATATAAAAAAAGGTTGGAAAACATAAAGTACAATTAACCTCCAAATACCACAAACTCAAATAGTCACTTGGACTTGATCCATGATAATCAACAATGAATATGATCACTAATCATCTTGATGTAAACAGCTAAGTGCTTTGCATCTCAGGTAAATCATACCTCATAACGTGAAATGATGCGTTTACGCAAAGTGACCTTTAACTTAGTTTAACCAATTAGGGAATAAAACCCGTTACATGATTGGGAACAACATAAATTTGAATTAAGGTCAAATGGATACTTTCGTTTGATGATAATTTGAAAGTATATTCATATTAGGTGATGAGGTGTCATATTTATACACTTTTTCGGGGTCATTTAACCCCCAAAATCATGCAAATATCTTCATTTATCATGCTTAATCATTTCTTTTTGTCATTTTAGCATTTGAAAGGCATTTGGAGGAAATACACGTGACTTGGACTCAATTCGGGAAAAAACGGATAAGATTATAACTCTACACGAAAATAGATGAAGAATTGGTTTACAGGTCGTGAAGACGGCGTCACAATTTCTTGTGACGACGTCAAAGTGTTCAAGGGACGACATCAAGACTTTTATTGACGACGTCAAAGTAACCGACTCAGAGAAGCCAAAGAAGATTCTATGGGTCGTTGATGACGTCACGATTAACAAGCGACAATGTCATAATTATTTTCCTATACATACAACCCTTATTTTCTAGGTTTAAGTGTGGAAAACTTTGGGGAACGATTTTATACTTAGTAGCAACAGTTCTTAGATGATTTTTAGGGTTTCTAACTCTATTGTACTCATCGTTACTCCATGTTTTATTTAAGTGAAGTTCCTTTATCTCTTTAATATTTCAATATGTCTCTGTATTGTTTGTTTAACTGTTCTTCGCTTTCAGTAAACATGATTGGATAAATTTAATTTATGTTTGCTTATGCTTACATGAAACCTAGTTATTTATCTTGTATTATTGCTTCTTGTTAATGATGTGCGCGTTAGGCTCTAGAAAACTAGCTTCTTAATTGTAACGCGAAGACGTCTAGGGAAACGCGGCTAGGTTAGATGATACTGATGTGTGTTTTGCAAGCTTTAAATTTATAATACTATAAATACTGATTTTTACTAAAAATACAACACTCGGGCAAGTATACCCTTTCGTGTATAGCTTTAGGTAAGTCTAGGTAGTCCCAAGAGAATTGAAGTTTTCACGGTTTGTAATTAAGGTGCTAAGGTAAATATGATTGTCACATATCAAATTAACCACAACGTGTATATAACGAATACTGTAAAGAAAGAAATAAAAGGATGATTCAAGCAAAGAATTAAAGCATGTTTGTTTAGGCAATGCTCACTAAGAGAATGATATGTTTAGGATAGTGTTTATAAGTTTAGAAAGCAAGATAACACAAGTTACAAATCCTTTCGGCCTTTAAGTGTAACTAGTAATTATATCGATTAATAACAACAAATCCTTTCGACATTTATAAGTTATTATAACCAATATATATTTTGAAATGATAGAACACATATATAAAAGAACCCTTTCGGCCTATATTCTTATATAAAATATGTTTTAGTAATTCAATAAACAAGTATCCAAACACATCATATCAAAGATCACATTATGCCCAAACAAACATTAAGCGACTACTCCATAATCAAGCAAATAACAAAACACATAACATTCATCATGAATTCAGTAAAGATCATATTCAAAAGATAAACAAGATTTATACCAATTTCAAGAGCACATGTTTGATGATTTCACAAGTTTTCTCAACGAAAACTTTATTATATTCAAAGTAAACTCGGAAACTATGAACAATTCTGTCACAATAGCTTATAGCTTCGAATTACACTTCACTACTACTTTCTTAGATGGATTAAAACCTGAGAATATTGATGAACTACAAGAAAGTTCAACCAAATTCCCCAAGAACTTCTCCTAACTTTGATTATACTTGTTGTGATGATTGTGTTACCAAGGGTTGTTTGGATCAAAGGTTTGTCAGGCATTTATCACCAAAAATCCCTATTCTAAGTGGTATACACAAAATAGATTGATGTATGTGAAAATATATGAAATGGGAGAGCCAAAGGAGGCTTTATATAGGCTGTTCGGGGCCGAAAACCGTCGTACTTTTTTATTTGTGCGCCGCACTTTGTCTATGTCGGTTTCATTCATTAATGCTGCAGAAGTGCGCTGTACTTTTTAGGAAGTGCGGCATACTTGGTACATTTTCAGCTTTTGGACCAAATATCAAAGTTGTAGAGAATTCTTTTCGGTCGCTGATCGCTAGAATCGCGTCAAACGGAGTTCGTATGCTCAAGTTATGGCCAAAACAGTGAACATGTGTCGGGAGATCATTAACTTAAGTTCTTTCTTCATTTAAGCTTCAAATATTCGTGTATTCTTCTGTTTTATTCCATGACACATCACATGAACCTAAATTAGTAAATATACTTGATTAAGTATCGAAAGTTCTTATAATTAACCAAAATAGATACATAACAACACAAATAACGCATATAGAAATATGTATAAAATGAGTGCTATCAAATCCCCTCACACTTAAACTTTGCTTGCCCTCAAGAAAATCTAAGAAAAGAAATTTAGAAATAAAATTCCTACATGACAAGGCAAGGAAATTTTTAAATTTAGATATATTTTTTATTTAATTTTTTTATTGAGTGTGAAAATATAGAAAATATTTTTAATTTTTTAATAAATAAGCGCAAAAGGCACAAACACCCCCCCACACTTAAGGGTTTGCTTGTCCTCAAGCAAAATAAGGAAAAATAAGCTTTACCAAATAAAAATAGAGTTATGAAAAATATTTTTGGATTTTTAATATGTAAAAACTAAGATGTTTGACAATACCCAATGATCTTCAAACTGTTAAAACATGACTAAGCACCTCATGAAATAAAGATAAGTATAATTCACTCAAACACTCATATATGATGTAATAGAAGGTTAAAGGGAAATCACACTTAATTGCTCAGACATGATTCATTAAGTTATCATAGGCTTGTACAAGAAACAAAATTGCACCGGCATGACATAAGCACCAGGTATAAATATCAAAAGAGGACTTTTATTTGGGTTATAACGTTAGGCTAAGGGTTAATAAGGTTGTGAATAAGACAAGAGAAATATATACTGGATATGGTTTTATAATATACATGTCAACAAGTTGATTCGTTAATATATATAGTATATATATATAGTATAAGCAACTTGGCGAATCACTCTTGTGAAAGAGTAATAAGCTAATCACTAATAAAATATTTTTTCGGAAAGTATTGATGAGAAAATTACCCTTAGGAAAGGTGTAACACCCCCAAAAAATACAACAACGCATCGGAATACCACTTTGGGGAGTTACTTCATAATACGCAACACTAGATACAAGAGAACGACCTCTAGGTGTCGTTTGAAAAATAACATTGTTGATTTAATAAAAATCTGAATTTAATATAACATTTGTCCCATAATTACATCACAATGAAAAGCTTGTATGTATAGACTCCAATGCACTTCAAGAAATCCGAGCATATAATTTACCTGAGAAAAACATGCTTAAAACGGTCAACATAAAGTTGGTGAGTTCATAGGTTAGTTTAAGTATGAATGTAAGTTTCAACAAATATATTTATCCACTATGTCATCACAGTACCATGTAAAATGTTTATAAAATATGCACGACCCATTTTATGTCACCAAAAGTACCAATATTATCCCAAAGATTTTATAAAGAATGCATGGTTAATTTAATGTCACCCAAAAGTACCAATCTTATCCCAAAGATTTTTATAAATAATGCATGACAAATTTAATGTCACCAAAAATGTATCCCTGGCACCTCGTGCCTATCGATTTCCTGAAAATAATATATACAAGGTAGGACCGCAAGAATTTTCCCTGTAATACTACAACAAATGCAGACATCACAAAACCAGATTACTGTTACACTAAGCTCATGACACTGAAGCTCGACGTATATTAGCTATTTTAGCCATTATGCCCATACAGATGTTGTAACCCGCAACATCCAAAACCGACCTGTTATAATATTCGTTCCCGGTGATAGCTAGTCACCGGAACGAGGGTTGTCAAACCCGATAGATCTACCTTATAACACTCGCGCTTCCAAACCAGGAATTAACAGTTCACAATAAGTGGGCTTAAAAGGGGGTTATTATTTATACTTAGGTACACACGTAATCAATATAAACTTTCACTTGCGTCCAATTTGTAAAACAAAGTATGTAAATGAGTTTGTAACAAATCATGTAAATATGAGTTTGTAAATATTCATGTAAATATGAGCTTGTAAATATTCATGTAAATTAGCCACTTTATTAGCTAAGAGTCTCTCATTCTCATCAAGATCTCCCCTACAGATCTAGAAGCATCATCATCTACTTCAATCAAAGACGTATCTTTAGTGACAGGAATCATTTTAGAAATGTGTTTGTGTAAAAAGTTTGTAATAAAGAACTATCAGATAAAGACATTAGTGTAAAGCATGGCACCTAGTAGAAGGGCAAAGCATTGTAAAGAGTATTTTGTTCCTCTTTGTCGAACATGGTAATTCCTTAGAATATTTAAAGGGTAAACAAGGGTTGGATTGATCTATCCGTGTGATGGAGATCGTATTAGCTTTGTACCATTAAAAGGTGTAAGCGACGTTGTGAGGCTTCTCCGCCGGTTAAAGGAGCATTGGTGACTAGTGGATTCGAACTCTCGAGTAGGTGACTCGGGGAGTAGAGTAGGGTAAGGAAGGTGTCCTTCTAGCCGAACCACTATAAATATAATCAACCTGAAATGCTTGATCAAATTTTTAATTGGTGAAAACTATTCAACCCCCCTTCTAGTTTTCAACAATTTGTATCAAGAGCATGTTACCAAAGTTCTTTAAAGTATACTATACTTTAAAAACTTTAAAAACCGATCAAATGAATTTCAAAAACTACAATTTTTTTAGATCTATTAGATTATTTGTTTTCTTAAAAGCTCGTTTAAGGATGATCAAGAAAAAGAGAAAACTGCTGCTAATTCTCCTCCTCTTCCAACAAACCGGTTCCACCGATTCGGTTAAGGAATGGAACCGGCCAAGCTCAGGAAAATGGAACCGCGGGTTTGACCAAAATTTCTCTTTGAACTTACAAATTTTTAAATGGGCTGAATTATTAAAAATATAGTTGGGCTAGATTTTGCAAATCTTTTGGACATTTTAATTGGGCTAAATATGATCAATTCATATAAACCATTTCTTATTAAATCCTTTAAAAAATTAATTATATATTCTCTTAATAATAAAATTATTCTAAAATTATTTGGTCGTGATCGCGTGTCGCAAATTCACAATGTTAAAAGGTACACAACCTCTTATCCCTTCTCTTTATAGGTGCTCATTATGCTTATATTCTGTCTATGAAATAATTGTATAAGTGCTATGTGATTCCTTCTTTTAAAATACTATTGTGTTATTTATAAGTATAGCACACTCTTGCAACTTCTCCCTCAAATCAATTTCCACCTCGTCCGAGACACAATATCTAAGCACAAAATCTCGAATATTAAGCCTGACTATTCAAAATCCAAAACCTCTTTCACCCTTTCCCATAAAAACCAACAGCACATCCCCTCTAATATAAAAATCACTCTCCTCCAACATCTATCATTCAATTCAAAAATCAAACCTCCATACTTTCCCTCTCACTCAAAAATACCGATCAACTCATGGAAATCCTCTTATAGATTCTAAGCCCTGTCCTAGTCGTCATTATCATCTCGCTACTAATTCTCATATATCTTATGCTCAAGTTCCCGCATGGAGACGTGTTCTTTATTTTGGATTTCTATATTACTGTTGTATTTCCAATTCTCTGTATCGCATTGTATATTAAAACGAAATATATGTAATCTTCTTTGCATTGGCTATTTATTTCTTTTGTCTCGTAACCCCCGTCCTTCATATCGACAAAATATAGAAACTACAACAAAACAAGAATAAATAAAAAGATGTCACATTTTATTAAATAACACAAAAAAATATGGGAGAAGAATTTTTTTAAAATTATTAGAAAAATAAATATTTTTTGTTTAAACCTTGGCCGGTTCTCTTCGAATATAAACACCGGTTCCCTTCTGAGAATAGAACCGGCGAACCGGTCATCTAACAAAACTAAAAATACTCATCCTTTTTTATCTCTTCACTGTTTCAAAAATTCTCTTCCCAAAAAACCTCCATTGACGATCATCAACCACCATCACCATTTTCTCGAATTCTTCATCTTCCAAATCGATCAAATCCTTTCATTGTAAGTCTTAATTATGTTTAACACTTTTAGTTTATCTTAAACTTGAAAAATCTAATTTTTAGGGCTCTCATTTTACTAATCCAATTCATTAACGAATTTAACACAATTATGCATCCAAGATAACATTAGTTAGGAATTGCATCTTATTCTTCGTTAGAAAATTAACCCATGCATAAAATCTCAATGTCGAAATACGTAAAGCAAAACCAATTTTTTTAGCATTGTTAATAACCGTAAAAACAAATGATTTGTTGTCTTCACGCGAAAAAGAGTTATAAAACCTTCTTTAAGAAAATTTTGACATTTTAAGATTATATTTTTTTCAATCAAAATTGGGTTTAATAATTTTATCGTTTGATTTTATTTAGGAACACTATGCCGAAATCCATTTACCTTGATCACCATGATACCGCTCACTACATCTCTATGTATCACCGTACTAGAGGCTTCACCAAACATGAGAAAGAGGTCTATAAGTCGCTTGTATCACGTCTCATCTATGAAGGTCGTGTTATCGACTCCACCTTCCTTGATGATCAACCCAACCTTCGCCCTACTTTCGCGGCTATTAGGTTTGATTGTCTTCTCAATATATACGAAAAGATTTGTCCCATCTTTATGCTTCAATTCTACAAAAGTGTTTGCATCATTTGTAATCTAAATGGAACTATCTCCATTGCCTTCGTCATTAACAATTTTAAAATAACTCTTTCTCTTGTGGAGTTCGCTCGGATTCTTAAAATTCCTTGTCAAGGAGTTTGTGTGTACACCCCCGAATGGCCCATCTCATCCCTTTAAAATGGTTTTGACTCTCATCCTGACATTTATCCTCCTCCTCACGAGGACTTATCTTTGATCTGTAATGCTTTGTTCTATGAAAGAACTCAACCCAAATCCCAAAAGATGAAAGGGATTGATACCTTTCTTGACCCTTTTCAAATGATTGTTTCCGAGTTGAAAATCGATCTCAAGAAATGGGAAATCGTCCTGGGTGTAAATGCCGTAAGTCTTACTGGAAACAAGGACCATCCTAACGCGTGTTTGTGTTACATTTTCTACTGTATCACCATTAGAAAATACTTCAACCTTGCTTACTACATTGCCCACTAAATGGTAAGCGTGACCAAGAGTGTCGATATGACACTTCCCTACGGAATGCTTCTTACTCGGCTCTTTGAGCTTGTTCGGGTCAATCACCCATACTCCTTCTCAAATGAACTCTATCTTGTGGATCAAGTGATGATCCCTCTTTCTGAGAAAAGAGTCTTTTGATTCAAGGATAAGGGAAAAAGGCCTCGTCTCCCAACTCCATCTCCATCCAATTTTGAGTCATCCGATTCTCCTTCTCCAACTCCTCACCAAAGGATGGAGAATGATCCCGTAAATAACTACACTCTTGATCTCATTCCTTACATGAACCAACTTCCACCTATTGAAGGAGGTGAGTTCCCAGAGTTCAAGCAAACCAAAGGATTGTTTAAGTGCCTATTCTATTTTCTCTCCAAGAAGAAGTAGGGTGTGCTATTCGGTATAAGTATTTGTGTTTGTTCTAAAAAAATTAAAACTTATAATATTAAGAATTGATCTCTATAATTAGCTCTTATGTTTAAGTCAATTTGAATGGTATGTAGTGAACAATAATGAATTGTTGCTATGAATTATTCCTTATGTTTTATTCTCTTGATTATATTAAAGGAGCGTTTGGCATAATTAACTATTTAAGGTTTTCTGCGTTTTACCTTGTACTCGAAATTCTTTAGGACTATTTAAAGAAGCACTCTAAGAAAACAAGCTTAGAAATGCGTTAGATCACTAGTAGATATTTTTGAAAATTTAGAAATTTTAGAACCAAGGCTGATACAGCCGGTTCCATTTGCAGCAAGTCGGTTCCATTAGAACCAAAGGAATCGGCTGCGCCGGTTCTACAGAAGGTTTTCCTTCATTTTGGGGTGTTAGATTTTTGAACTAAGCTCATAAATGTGTTAGTTAGATCTATATTAAGCTGATCCAATAGTTGTTTGTTTCTTGTTTGACTTAGAAATTAGCCCAAATGGTTATGTTTAGCAAAAAGCTAGTGGTTTAGGCATTAAATGTTAAATGCATGGCCTTTAGCCTCGTTGGGACATACGACCCGGGAATATCTCTTCCGGAATATTTTTATAATTGATTCTTTCTTATATATTTAATCTCTTTGTGTAAATTTTGATCTTTTGCCTTGGTTAAGGGCATTTGGTTGAGATTTGCATTTGAGTTATTTTAAGTGTATACTATCAGCGAATCAAAAGGCTTAAAACTGAAACTTATTATTAAGCTAGAAAAAGGACAGTTTAAAGTGATAGTTTGGTTTTTTTAAGACTTTTTGATTTAGCTAAACTGTTTGGACATAATGAGCTCTAAATAGACCAATAAGCTAGAACAGACCTAGACCTAGACTCATTAAGCACTAATAACTAGAAATAAACTAACAAAATAAGCTGAAAAGCACCAAAAAATATTAAGACAAATGACACAAAAAGGGACTTAAAGGACTTTTGACAAACTTTTAAGCTAAATTGAGAACTAATAAGCATTAGGTATAAGCTAAAAGATGAAAACAGAAAAATACCTATACTCTAATAACTTAAATAAGCTGGAATTAAGCAAATTAGATAAAGAAATAAGCTAGAAAAGGCAAATGCAAATGACAGTTTACACTACGTTGTTTTTGGCTTTTTGATTTTAAAGGACTACTTGCAGCTAAGATTTAGGACTCAAAAATGATTTTTACCAACTGAAAACTCAAAACAGATTGAAAACAAACTACAATAAGCTAATTCCAACAAAAATAAACCTAAATTAAGCTATGATTTGACCACAAATGATCTGCATAAAGGGGCTTTTAAGAATAGGTCATAAACAAACACTACTTGACTGGATTTTGTCCAAAACATTTAAAAGGATATTCCTAAGTTTAGTAACTCAAAACAGATGAATAACAATGCAATTGAAACCGATTTAAAGCATAAAAACTACAACTCTAATAGACTTTTGAAAAAGTTCATCAAATTGACAGTTTGAAAAACCAATAGACACACAAACTTGAGTTTTGAAAAGACTAAACTATAAAACCCAACAAATCTTATTCATAGCTTATGAAAACTAGCATTTAGACCTATTTTGAGCTTATGAAATCCATTTGAATATCTACAAACAAGCTGCACATACTCTCTTATACTAAAACTGCTTCTCCTAAACACCCCTTTAAATCTAAAAAATCCACTTTTAAGCTAATTCAGACCTTAATAAGCATTGAATTGCTAAAACAGATTAATAACTAACATTATTAAAGACTAATAAGCATAAATCTTATAGAAATAAGGACCAAATTCTAAGCTAAACTAATAGGCAGTTTCAACTATTTTTGGACAGATTTTATGAAAACTCAAATTAAACTAATTTTAAGCTACAAAACAGGAACACTAAGCTACTATTAAGCATAATAAGCACATTTAAGCAACAATTAGCATACAATAAGCAGATTAATAAGCTGAAATAGAAATTAAGCTAAAATAGAAAAAAGTAAACATACCTAGTCCTTTGCTCTAAACAAGGACTTAAAATGCTATTTAGAGCTTAATCTACAAGCTCTAACTTATTTTCATAAGCTGGTATGGTCCTATAAGCCCATCCATTTCTGGCTTATCATCCTTTTTAAGCTTTTAATGACTTTTAAGGTAAATTTAGGTGAACAACTTATTCAGCTAAGCTATAAGATAGCTTAACTGAATTGCACTAGCTTATGAGGTAACACAGAGCTTATTTAGCTTATTAGGTTATTTCTAAACACATTTGAACAAATTTTGCATAAAAGTAGAATAATTAATTCAATACACAATTTAAAATGAAACTGAACTTTTATTAATAATGAAGAGTTTACAAGTTTTAAAATGAAATTACATTAAAAACATTACAATAAGCTGGAATTTAAGCTAAAAATTACACTAAAAGCTAGATAGCTCTACTGTGTGAATTGCAGCCTCTATTTATAGAAATTGAGAGAAGCTTTTAGGCCTAGAGGAGCGTCACCATCTTCAATCTTAACCATTGATTAATAACAAATCCTCATCCATCCATTTTGAGCCATTAGATTGCCTTCACGCCTCATTAACTAATAGGACACCTTAGGATTGCCAAGGTGTCAGAACTTGATGTCATACCTTGCCACATTGGCTTTCTAGAAGGAATCGAGCATGTGAATGAGATGTATTTACCCTGTGTTAATTCGTTGCAGGGTGAAAGCGGAGGGAAGATAAATAGTAAGTTTGACCCGTGTTTATCATTTTGACTTGGATTAGGGATAATATTTGGGCTTTTATATTATTTAGGCAGTTTTAGATTGGACATGAAATTGGATTGGATTTGAATTTGTATTTTTGGACTTATTATAGACTAAGGCTTGGTATAGTATAATTATTAATGGGCTGCCCCATCCCATAAAACGGGTACGGGTTGGCCCATTAAAGATGAAAAACGTCCTCGGCTTTTTTTTCTCACGCACTTCTAATATCGTGCTCGGTTTTGTCCTTTTTGGCTTTATTTTTGTCCATTTTGATATATCCGTTACCTGCACAACACAATTCACAAAATAGACATATACAATGTATTTTTGGTCATTTAAGCTCATTTTAATAAAGAAAATTGATATGTGATTAAACACATATCACAAGTCCAAAAAACCCATGTTGCTAGTTACTAAACATACCACAAACCCGAGAGGTTATCAAACAATACTACATCGAACTCGTACAAATGATATAACAATATGCCTCACAAGCAACCAACATCATACATCACTTCTCTTGTTTCTTTCTTATTTTATTTTTCCTCTTATTTTTTCACTTTTATACCTCTTTTTTCATATTTCTTTTTTGCTTTCCACCCTTCACATTCCAGCAACTAACAATTCTCCTTTTTTGCTTTCCACCCTCACATTCCAACAACTAACAATTCCCCCACACCTGAGATAAGAATACATCACAAAATACAAAATACGAAGGTCGACTCTTCATATTTGTTGAAATGGTACAATACTCAAAACGAAGCGCGATCAAACTATAAGCAAAAATCAACCAATCATACCAAGCAACTAGCAACCAACCATTGGGACTTTCGATAAGTGGTAAGGCTAGGCTAAAGGTTATATATTTTTGTATTTTTTTTTATTTTAGTGGATGAGAAAAATGAATAAAATGGCTCAACGGTTTAAACTAGGGGTATTTAGCACTAAAGATGAGTGCTACATAAGGGTTTTATTTTGGGTGGTTAGCTAATCAGTGTAATTAGCTAAATGAATAAATAATTAAATGACATGGCCATTTGGTTTAAATCCTAAGTTGCCTCTTTATCACATAAAAATACCTATCCTACGCGAACGTGATCTCACTGCGGTCTCGTAATGATTTCAAGAACAAGTTCTAGAATCAATAAATCACCGTCACACTCATAAACAAAGGAATCAAGCATAAAAGATGTATGCTATATACATGCTCAAAATCCTCACATATTTACTGGAATGGTTATAAATGCGCAAGTAATGTCATCGATCCTGAGTCGGATCTGCTGTATCAATCGGGACACATCTCTGGTTTCAAAAACTTTATTTATTAAATATGTTTTATTCTAATGTATCGACCTAAGTGGCAAAAGAATTTAAAAATAAGATTAGATTTTTAGATTACCGAGGGCAACCAAAAATTAATAATTTAAATTGAGCCTTACTCCTCCAATTTATTTCCCCCCACACTTAAGTTGAGCAATATGCGTAATTTGAAAGAACTTAAAAGTAGGATAAGCGGGAAAAATAAATATATGAAAAACGAGAGTTCTTGGGGCTCATAATTGCTCGGTTGAACTCTGAAGGATACGACGTGAACCAGGACGCCAAGCATGTGAATTTAACCACATATAGTATACCGATCCAAATATATCAGTCCCCCAAGTGTAAAATGCCAACCACCAATCTAAGCTCCACCTATTAATTTAATCTGCAAAATAAACACAACTACAAAAACCATAAAATACTAAAGCACATTTTCGTAGGCACCACGATTGCATTTAGCATATGCAACAAGCCTTTAAACCTTTCGGTATCCCGAGTGGAGGAGTTATAGTCTCGTGAGGGTTTTTAGCGAACACACTGATGCGTATTTTCTTTTAAATATTAATTTATCAAGTTTTAAATTTATAAAACTCGATCTACCTGACAACGCACTAACGGGCAAAGAACCCGATCGTGAGTAGTATAGAATCGTAAATCTGAGGTCGTCCCAAAAGTTAAGTTGTAATTAGTTTTAATTTGAAATGTCACGTTTAAAAATGGTTTTTGAATTGAATTGAAATGAATTTAAAATAACAACAAAACTAATTACTAAAAAGTTAAAAGAGTTGGAGATATTAGGAGAGAAAACGTGCTAACCTAGTTACTTTATTAATAATGTTATGAAAATGTTTTCCTGTGCAATGTTAAACTATGGTTTCATTAGTAGTTTCTAAAGTCGATAGACTTGAATAGGTATATTTAGTCTATCTTATATTCCCTGCGATTCTGAATCAATCCAAATCGTATAGGAGGTAGGTTATCCAGGTTGCAGTGATTAATCCCAACTATTCCTAAAACTTATCTGATAACCTATACAGATTATTAACCCCCTCTGAAAGAGTTCTTGTGCTTTTTATGTATATTGAGTGATAAGTGTGGAGACCGGTTAGTTCCTACACTAGGGACGGAGTAATAACTCCTCCCTAGTACCCAGTTGATCCCATATTGACTTGATAATCTAATAATAGGTCAAGCAAGATCCAAACCACCCGTACTACCAAAGCCTAGGGTTACACGATAGTCAAGGAATATCTAACAAAACCATAATCTAACAGGAAACAAACATCATAACAATAGTAACTACATAACTAGGCCAACACTTTAAGTGCTTAGCCGCTCATGGTAACAGAAACACAAAAAGAAATAGAAGTAATCATAGATTGAAAGCTCATAATTCTTATAGTATTCGTATTTGAATGATTAAATACAAAAAGTAAATAAAGTGTGATCTCCCTTGGACTCCAGGTGGAATTCTTTGAAGGTTGGAAGCCTTTGTCGCCTCTCCAATTGGCTGTGGAGGAAGTGATGTCGGAATAGCTGAATGAGGCCTCTATTTATAGGTATCAAAACTGTTACGGCGCAACTGATAAAGGTGTTACGCCGTAACCTTCATACACGGCATTCCATAATTAAGCAATTGTTACGGCGTAACCAGATATGGTGTTACGCCGTAACCTTCAAATAATTTCCATAAGTTCGTGATCTTCATTCCATATATGTGGATCTTCATGGTTACGGCGTAACCATAAGGTGTGTTACGCCGTAACTCTATCTTTGGTAAGATTTCCTTCCAAATACATGTTTACGGCGTAACTAGATATGGTGTTACGCCGTAAAGTTGTCCTTGATCTTCGTACTTGCTTAATTTATGTTACGGTGTAACCATTTTTGGTGTTACGCCGTAACATTCTTCAAATAATTGCACTTTAAGCCCTTTTTCCCTTGTTTCTTGTCATTTTCCTGCATTTCACCTAAAAACTACAAAATGATAGAAAATATCTCGTTTTCGAGTATTAGTGAAACATTTGCAGGTAATATAGGGGGTATTTTGCCACTAAAAAGTATTAAATATTTGATGTTATCAAATATCCCCCCACTTGACTTCTGCTTGCCCTCAAGTAGAACCTGTTAGAACATTTCATAAAAAGATTTCTCGAGAATAACTTCAAGAAATGAATACAACCTCACGAAAAGAGGATAAAAATTTACTCCAGACCACCACTAGTCTAATTGTTTCATTTATTGGGGTGATTCGCTCAATTACACCGACCCATAGCATTATTCTATCATAATCTTGAAAATACACTAATCTACACCTTAGAATTAGGAGTCTAAATAATTTCTGAAAGCAACAAGGTAAAATTTTAAGGTGATAAGGAGTTAGATAGACATGGGATACACATGTAATGGTTGTTTAATCTAATACACAAAGAAATAGTCCCTAAAGTAATCTAAGGTGTCATATCTAGCCACTGTCCCCCCCAAAATCCATGGTCCTAAAGTCTAGGTCCAAAAATCCGATCTCAATAATGGGCTACTAGCTTCATTCTTCGATGAGTATTGGGACGACTTTTGTTAATATTGGCTAACTAGCTTCTTTTTTCATATTTCTGAGATGTCTTTTGGTGCATCTACACACATGCTATCTAGCTCCATTTTTTTATTTTTTTATTTTGCATCATCTTTACATTTTTTAGCACATGGATGGATTTTTTGTTTCACCCTCTTTTCTTCAAAATATGCAAATGTTGTAGGAGTTTATATCTTTAATTATTTCCCCTGCAACATCTGATATTATACGCACATCCCCTCACTTGAGATAAACAATGTCGAAAGTGGTGATACAGAAGGGGTCTTTATAGATCATCAGATGAAGATCTTATCATTCCACTCGACGAAGTAAGGATCGACGAGAAGTTGCATTTCATCGAAGAACCCATTGAAATCATTGATAGAGAAGTGAAACAACTTAAGCAAAGTCGGATTCCTATAGTTAAAGTTCGATGGAACTCGAGTCGTGGACCAGAATATACTTGGGAATGGGAGGATCAGATGTGGAAGAAATATCCTCATCTCTTTGACTTTAATAAGAAGCGAGCAACAAGATGAATTGATCTTCAAGAACGAAGATCCTTTTTAGGGGGAAATACTGTGACAATCCATCAATTTCAGGTCGTTATTTTATTCTCGAGTATTAAATATATTTTTCAATTTTATGTTGAGATATAAACTCACGACTAATCGAGAAAATTAGGGCTTGCATTTGTAATTTACGTAACGTTTACGAAGAACCGGAAAATGCTACATTAAGCATTGACGTTTATATTTTCAAAAATGCCGTAGGTATAATTTTGTTGCATTCGTTTTTATTTTTCGTGTCTCGTACTATTTTTATGTTTTACGAAAAACAACTACAAATCGTACCTTTTTAAATATCGGACTTTGATAATACCCGTATTTACAAATTATGGGGTAAGTTATACAACTCACCCCACTTAAATCAAACCCCATTGGGGCGGATCAACCAAGGGACTAGGTGTCCCCTTGGTGTTGATTCTTGCTTCATGCTTAAAGACTTGGCACTTTGGTCTAAAGCCTATATAAGGCCTACTTTGACCATCAAACACACACACAACTCATATTATACACTCAAAAAACTAATTTTCTCTCTCATTATTAATCACTATTAGCACATAAAGCATAGATAACGCATATAGAAATATAATAATTTACGAGCGTTGATCAGAGACAGATATGAGATATGATGATGGAAGTATGAATGATTGAATTAATTGTGATGGATAATGTAGCCTCAAAATAGTTAGCATTAACCATGAAGTACGTACATTACTGTATTAGTCTCGGACGTTCAACAGTTAACGTTGTAATCGGATAGTATAGAAATCGGGTTATTTTCTACTCCCCCGTTAGTTAATCTAATTATTAGTAATATGTTTCGGTATTAATCCCAAGCAGTCCTGAGCCCGGGGGGGGGGTTTCCCGAGTTATTAACCCACACTTTACTTAAACGACGGGGTATATATATATATATATATATATATATATATATATATATATATATATCTATCTTTCCACTTTGAAAAGAATATCTAACATATTTCATTTTTAAGATATATCTCCTAATACAATCTTTCTTTTCTCACTAACCTCCCCCCCCCTTTCCCCCCCTCTTGTTTCTCTCTCTAAAACCTTCTACATCTCTTCTCTCTTTTCTTGACGCTTCGTGATTCGTTATATGTTATAGAAGTGATAATCGGATCCTACAATTTGCACAAGCTACGTGTGGAATCGTGGTTGATTATTGTGGCTAACATAGCCTCAAATTCGTGGCTTATATTGTTCGAAAAAATAGCAAGAAAAAATCAAAGTTGATCTTTGTTTGTGGTTAAAGTGTTAAAAAGATTATGTACTTTCGGCTTAGAACTATCCCTTGCATCATACTAGGTGGTTATAACATCATTTGTATCCCCTTGTCCCGCTTTCAAGAAAATTTTAATATTTTTTCTTGGCTGCGTTTTTGACAAACAGAAGGGGTGTTCTTGATTTGCGTTTTGCCTCTGCGTTTTAGGTATTCGTTTTGCCTATTGCGATTTGGTCTTGCGTTGCCAATTGCGTTTTGGACTTGCGTTTTAGTTAGTTGCGTATTGCCCTTCTGCGCTTTGTTCTAGCGTTATGCAACTCTGCCGTTTTGGTTCTCGTTTTGCCTCTGCTTTTGGTACAAAAGTACGATTTGACATTTCTTGCATTTTGCTATCATTGCGTTTTGGTCATTGCGTTTTGCTCTCACTACGTTTTGCTCTCATTGTGTTTTGGTCATTGCGTTTTGCCTACTGAAGACCCTTTATCAAAGTAAATCTCAACGTTATGCTGCCCAAATCGCAACAAATCTTGCGTTTTGCTTAGAAGATCTTGCGTTTTGATCATTGCGTTTTGTCTTAAGGTTGCGTTTTGATCATTGCGTTTTGTCTCAAGGTTGCGTTTTGTCTCACTGCGTTTTGACTAAAGACACTGCGTTTTTTCCATTGAAGAATCTATTAATCATTGTCTAAACATAACAAAACATCAAATCAAACAACAAACAAAGGACTTAAAAGGACTAATCATTCAACAAACACATATTCACATCAATCGATTATTCATTCATGGTTTGTTTATTGATTTTGTAAAATCCCGTTAATTCACTTATCGGTTTTAATCATAGACGTGTAAAATCCCGTGAACGTAAATTGCATACAAGACCACAACTTCAATCACATCACATCCACTTAAGATCCAACAACTTTCACACTTCATAATTCATAACCATTCATTCATCATGTCTACTCCAGTCAATACATCCTCAACAGATAGTCAAATGCACAACAATATCATGGCAGCTGGTTCAAAAGATCGTCCACCAATGCTTGGACCAGGAAGATATTCACAATGGAGATCACGTTTTCTACGGTACATTGACACGAAACCAAATGGTGAGGGACTGAGAAAAAGCATACTATCTGGTCCCTACGTGCCATCTACTGTACTAGTTCAAGCTGTTGCTGCAACGGAAGGTAATCCTGCAATACAACAACATACAACAATTGAAACAGTATTGAACATGACTCCAGAGAACAAAGAACACTTTCTGTCTGAAAAAGAAGCAATTTTCTTGCTTTTAACTGGTATTGGAGATGATATCTATTCCACTGTTGATGCTTGTAAAACAGCGAATGAGATGTGGATAGCCATTGAAAGGCTACAACAGGGTGAATCATTGAACGTACAAGATGTAAAGACCAATCTGTTCTGGGAATTTGGGAAGTTTACTTCTCGAGATGGAGAATCAATGGAGTCGTATTACTTACGGTTTTAATTGACAAGGAACAACTTGCAAGTTACTACAATGCAAGTGAACGTTCAATTTCTTCAACAACTTCAACCAGAATGGTCAAGATTTGTGACGGTTGTCAAGCAATCAAAAGAAATAGACACCATCTCATATCACACACTTTTTGACATTCTGAAGCAGTATCAAAATGAAGTCAATGATATCTGTGCTGAGAGAATAACCAAAAGTGCAAATCCATTAGCACTTATTGCGGCTGCTCAACCATATTTAGATAATTACTATCAAGCGCCAAAACCTCAAAGATCTAATGCAACATCATCTTCTACAAGACCTAGTGCATCTACCAGACACAAAGGAAAAGAGATCGCCAAACCAGTTACACCTCAATCTGAGTCAGTGTCTAAAGAAGACAGTGATCCTGAACAAGCTTAAGGATCAGGACATGCAAAAGAATTTGGCACTCCTTTAAAGTATTTCAAAGCTCTACTAACCTACCACAACAACCTTCGAACTTCTTCAAACTCCAGGAACAAGACTGAAGATACCACACCAAGGTATAACAACGACAATCAGTCAGGGCAGTTTGGGAATCAAAGGACAATGACAGTTGCTGGGACTAGGGAAACTGTAGGCAGTCTGGTAGTGCAACAAACGGGGATACATTGCTTTAACTGCAAGGGATTTGGCCACTATGCAAAGGAATGCAAGAAGCCAAAGCGGGTTAAAGACTACACGCATCACAAGGAAAAGATGATGATGTGCAAACAAGCTGAACAAGGCGTTCCACTACAAGCAGAGCAAGTTGATTGGCTAGCGGACACGGATGAAGAGATTGATGAACAAGAATTGGAAGCCCATTACAGTTTCATGGCAAAGATTCAGGAGGTCTTACCAGAAGAATCCAGTTCAACTGAACAGCCATTGGGACAGGTACAAAACCCTGATGAAAATAATGTGTTTGCAAATGAAAGACGACATTCTGAGCAACCTGAATCCATTAATGACACATATGTTTTGGAGAAGGATGATAGCAATGTCACTCTTGATTCATCAAATATATGTAATAATGATAATCAGGTTGACCAAAATGCTGCAGAATGTGTTGATGAGCGTGATGTGCTTGCTAATTTAATTGCAAATTTAACTCTTGATATCGAGGAAAACAAAACGATTTTAAAGCAATTAAAGAAAGCAAACGCATCATTGACTCAAGAACTGAAGGAGTGCAGAACTAACCTTGATGAGACTGGCAGGGCTCTGGGGGAGGCTACTAGTTGTCTGGATAGTTGTCTTATTTCACTTCAGAACAAACAGAACGAGCTTGAGAAGTACATAGCCTTTAATGACCGGACGATTGATTATGACATTCTTCAAACAAAGTTAAATGAAACTCTAGGACTATTAGCTTGTAAAGACATTGACATAAAAGAAGGTTTAAAAACTAAAGCCTATGAAATTTCAGTTGTCAGTCAAAAACACGATGAGTTAGTAAAAAGGAGTCTTTTAACAAAGTCAAACTTTGAAGGTCAACTCAAAGAGAAAAGTAAGGTTATTTCGGATTTAAAGGATAAAGAAGAGAAAGATATTGACAAGATGATTGAAATGGACAAACAATTAAAGTTTTTGAATGAAATTGTTTACACTCGTAATCAGTCAATTCAGACCATTCATATGTTAGCACCCAAATGCTCGACATATAATGGTAGACCAACCTTTGCTAATCCAAGGTACCTCAAGAAAGCTCAATCTGAAAAGCCCTGTTTGTATGAGATCCCATATGATACTTCTGATCTTGTAAACAAATTTGGCACCAATAGGGAAGAGACAATGACTCTTGCAAATGAGAGTAGATCAAAATTGAATAAAGATTATGTTAAACCATATGATTACACAAAACAAAATAGTCTTTATGAAATTTTCAAAGCACCCTCACTGGAGTATCTTTATCAGTTGGAACGCGCAAAAGAAGTTAGGAAGACAATGTGGAGAAAACCGTTTGTTAGAACAAAACCAAACATTGCTAAAAACGTTGCCTTTCTACCCGTTTCGAAATCCATTAGTAAAAGTAGACAAGTTTTTAACGACATGACATTTAACATCAATCAATTTAGAGAAATTGTTGATCAAGCTTGGTTTAAACATACTAGTGATTATTTTTACAGAATTTTCCTAAGATTAGAAAACAAGCAGTTCGAAACACCAATGTGATTGCACCTGGCCCCTCTAGGAATCACCCAAAGCATCTGTCATTTCAGTCACCTAAAGAATTTGTAGGCTCAAATTACATGGTTCATAACTACTACCTAGAGAAAGCTAAGAAAAGTGCACAACTTCAGAAAGATAGAGATGTGAATGGAAAACCTAGTATGATTAATCTGCTAGAAGTATCCAAACCTGCTAATTGGTTGCAAACAAACCTAGGAATTAGGCAAGCATCATTGACAGTAGTCGGGTTTCAGACAAAGATGTTCACTTAGTAGGAGAACAAAGGAATAGAAACAAAGCCTTTCTTGAAGTATCAATGACTTGCGATGTCCTACATGCAAAAAGTGCCTTTTCAGTGCAAATCATGATGAATGCGTCTTAGAATACCTCTCAAAGTTAAATCCTCGTGCCTCTGCACAGAATAAGGACGCAAAATCCCATAAGACAACAAAGCGATATATGCCCGTAGAAAAGACAAGGGAATCTAAGAGACCAGAAAGACAGATCCCATCAGGACATAGGTTTTCAAAGAAAAAGACTACCACTGTCCCTGAGAAAACAATGACTCCTAGGTCTTGTCTTAGGTGAAAACAAACGGGTAAGATTTTCAAGACTGTTGGTCTTAGGTGGGTTCCCACAGGAAAGTTATTTAACTCTTGCACGGGCAAGGTTGACAGTGAACCCATGCATGGTTCAATAGTAGATAACCCTCATATTCATGCATGCAAACAAACTCTGAGTTTAAGTGCAGGTACATCATTCAATGGTCAAAAGCAACAAAGAATTAACTAAAATGCAGATGCACTATACAATGTAAAGCAGGAAAATCTCAGAGTGTGGTTGCTGAAAATGTTGATATCTAAGAAACCAGGGCCAGAATGGTTTCACAAAAGATGAGCTACATCAAATGGTGTCTGCTGAAAATAACACTTCAGGCCCCGTTCCTCAATGTTTAAATGATGTCTGATCACAACAGTTCAGACCTCGCACCACAACGACAAGAGATGTCTGTTGAAAATGTCACTTCAGGCCTCGTTCTTTATCAAAAGACGTTTGATCGCAGCAGATCAAGCCTCGGTCTTCATGGAAATGGTTTTACTCTCCCTTGAACAACGATAGTTCAGCTCGTTCTTTCATCAAAATTACATTCAGATACTCGAATTCAAGACCACATCCATGGAACAGTCATGTTCCAAAGCTGGTTCCAAAAGCTGTTCCTTAAGCAATCAAGACAGCTACATCACGACAAGCGTTGGAATTACTATTCCACCTTCACATAGCAATGTTGAGGACAACAAGTATATATATAAATACAAAATCTGAAAAATAGAAAATTTTCAAAAAGAAAATACAAAATCAGAAAAACAGAAAATTTCCAAAAAGATTCTTCTCGACATGTCTCTTGGAATCGAAAACATTTACGTGCTTAGAAATGTCGATTTAAACATTTGACAGGGTGTGTATATGAAGTCATCGTGCGAGAGTTGAAAAATAGTTTCAAAACATTGTCATTTCTTAATTTTCTAGATGGCTTATGTGCAAATATCTAGTACATATACCGGAACTTCAATAAAGGCAAGGTTTATAACTTATCCTCACAACGGAAAATTAAGTTTCTCGGTCTTGAGCTGTTTTACAAGACTTTCAATGTTTCTTAGCTCAAGAAAAGGATAGTGTACGTATCAGTGCTGCTTACCACTTACTGTTAGAATGAGGAAGTCTCTAACATTCGGTTTTTCAAAAAAAGTTGTATCATGATTTTTTTCAAGAATTATCGATGACATTCATAATCTTTCAAATTGTTTTTATGTTTTGTGCAGGTTGGTTGGGTGGTTCAACATCCATCCCTCATAATGTTTTTAAAAGACAACAACTTTTCTTTAGCCTATTTTTGAGGGGAGTTTTTCGAAAAACAATAGTTTTAATGTTCTTCCCCCCCCCCCCCCCCCCCCCCCCCCCCCCTGGATACATCAACAACGACAATTCTTATGTATTCAAAACATTATCAAAATGTTCCAAACCATTCATGCTGATAATATTTTTCTCCCACATAATTTTCAAGACATATTTTAATCACAAGGTATTTTAAAAACTAAGTGTTTATTATTTAAAATAAGGGACGAGATAATGTAATTAAAAATATGATCCTAATTGACTCAATGTGTCTGACAGTATGAAAAGGTTCTTACTGGTTCGTTTCTTATACCCAACAACATCTTAATCATGACGTTTCTGATGTATAGGTGGTTTAGGTTAGAATCATCCTATGATCCAACCAGATCCGGAGGAATCTACCGTAGGATATCCAATGTTAGAAAATTGCAGTCCTTAGGTATGATTGGAGTATGAATGTATATTGGGTATTATGCCGCTATGAATTGAGCTAACACCGGAAAATCACAACAAGGTGTTAGTAATGACGTCCCTGGTAAGCATTTGAGGCGTTTGAAGAATGATAAGAAGTTTATTGATAAAGGGTGGTAACAAAGAAGCCCTCCACACAAACTTAATGCAGATCCGGGTCAATACTATTCTACAGAATCACATGATGATTGCTGGTATTGAAAACGACATCATGGTCCCAGTGATTGCAATGCACAACACATTCCCAGGCCTATTGGGTGTCTCTCAACAGATAACCTTTGTCTCATTTGTCTCGGAGTACCTACGGTATCTTTTGACTGATCAGTCTCGAGATCGTTGATATGAATAGGTGGACATCTGCGCAAGGCGCTCTTTCGGAGTTCTATATCACCTTTATCTACTTTTCGTGTTAGAGCATGAGGACCAATAAAATCTCGTTCTTAGGACCATTCAATTTCAAAACACTTGTTTGACTCATAAGTTTACAGCTGTTAACAAGAGTCTACGCAACATTCATTGTGATATTTGCCAGAACATGCGAGTGATAATATGTATTCACAATGAAGATGGATATCCTGCTTGAGTCAACCTCCAAAAAAGCTCTCGATTAGGTGATGCTGAGGATGCTATATGAATCAATCTTGTGAACAACTGGATATCGATTTGGTCCTGTAACATGAATTGGATGGTTGATGATTTGATAAAAGCGTAAACTCCGACGTGTTACAAAGAAACGCTTTTACAAGTGTATGTCGATTGATTATCGAATCAATTTTCTGGATTATCACTAACGTAAATCCTGCTGGTTAAAACATGGTGACGGTATCCCAACTCATAAACAAAGGTCGATTCATTACCACATATTCTTGCTCATTCTCAAAGACCAATCATATTCATGAAAGCTCAAGATTTAAAGACAAAGACTTCCCTTAACTCGATCTGAAGCTTTCGCAAGATGAGGCATAGTATGGAATGTTGGTCACGACTCAAGATTCGCAAGATGGCATAGAGTTAAAGACATGTTCAAAGGCTCAAAGTCAAGATCGCAAAGCCTGAAGGAACAACCTACAACAAAGAACAAAAGAGAAGACCCAAGACACATGAGCTTAACGACAAAAAGCAATCTCATTATATATATGAAGGAGTGTATCAATGAACTTACTTGGGGAGATTGTTAGCTAAAAATATTGAGTCGAACATGGGAGTAAGTTCATTATGTATTTAAAGTCTCGGTCAATCAATTAGTTTCAACGTTGTAATAGGAAAGTATCGGGAATCGGGCTCGATAGTTAATCTAATATTGTATATGTTTTGGGTTTTAATCCAAGCAAAAACCAAGCCCGAGTCCTTTGTCAAAATATCCAACGTTTACTTAACGTTGACGGTCCGGTCTATGGTTATATATTTATATATACTACTATATTATATTATATTTTTATCTATCTCTATTTTTTTTTTTTTCCCTTGAAAAAGATCTAACTCTCCTCTTTTCTAATATATCTTTTATTTTCTCTTTAACCTCTCTGCTTGTTTTCACTCTCTAGAAATGGAAATCATCTCTCTTTCTCTTTTCTTGATCTAGATCCGTGTATGATGTAAGTGTATATATGTGTTAAAGGGATCCTACCAAAAAACCCGTCACAGTTATGTTTACATAGATTATATATGAATCTAAGTATATTACAAGACATGTATGGGCGGGTCTTGTAATAGGTGGAATGATATGATAATCGATTATGTTGACTCGGTTCATAGAGCCTTTACCTTGTTTCTCTACCTGAGTGCTCATTAACTATCTTGACATCTAGGTCGGATATTCCTTCGGTAGTTTTACTCAGCCTATCGAAGACGAGTTTTAAACACTCGCCCATATCCTTAGAAGTACATGCATTGTCATGTTATCATCGATTGAAGGTTATGTATCGTACGCGTATTGCATCAGGAAATTATTAAGTAGGTTGATTTATATCTCTTTATTTGAAAGGGATGGATCGCCTCTTCAGTTAAATAAGAAATGTAAATACCGAACCATAAGTTCTTTATCAATTTCTTACTTACATAAATTAGGACGCTCCTTTATGTAAGTAATAAATTATAAATGAGCGGGCTTAATGCTATCCGATATGAGACGAGTATGAACTCGAACCTGATAATCAACGGAATCCATTAAATAGGCCTAGAACAAATAGTGTTTGTCATCCGCATAAAATCTTATGGCCTCTGTTGGAACTTACACATTATCTTCATTATTAAGTTTATACTTTTGCCGTTGCTAATCTCGCGATCACGAACTGGTTTCGTGGAAACTGACAGATTGTTTACACATTTGAACTAATGGTGTTGATATCATCCTTGTAAACTAACGACTGGGAGTACCATATTCGCGTCTATGAGAAGCTCTTCTCGCGAGCTTCCTCCTATTTGTTAAACTTTATTCTAGGAATATTGTTTCTCGAAATGTCCTCATTCTTGGCACCCCATCACTATTTGTTAGGGTTATTTTTGTGATGGTTGCTGCTGTTGGGTCCTGGAGCGGACCCAGCTAGTACAACTTTGATTCCAATAGTATTGCAACCCCCTTAAATCAATAAAACAACTATAGACGAAGGAGATAGTCGAAAATCCTCACTTCGGGCATAGTAAGATGATATAGGTCGCGATTCATATTTAGTACTGCGAAGTAAGTTTGGGTACTTACATACATAAGCCACGTTGCTGTGAATCATCGAAACCATAGTTAGCGAAAATGAGACTCTGCCCCTTAAAATTTATAGCTGTTTATATATAATGGAACTTGTAGCGATATGTTCATGTAATACCTATCCTGAGCACCGGTCATAGGAGTGGTGGTTGCGACGGTTTTCTTGAGTGGCATTCTGAATTTAAATCACAATAATACAATATACGTGGGATTTCAAGCGATCACTACACAGGCAGGGCGATGAGATATAACTGCATTGGTCATAAGACCATATGATTTTTGGAGATACCCATTTTGACGGATTAGATATCCTGGTCAAACCTAGCCAAAATTTCTGGTACATTGAGAAGTGTCGAAACACCGAATTTGTGAATAGGTTATTAGGTTTTGTTAGAAACGGTTTATTAAAACTTAAATCTTTTCTTGGTCACACAACGGTTAACACAATTTTAATCTCGGGACGAGATTTCTTTAAGGGGTATGTACTGTAACATCCGGTAATTTTTAGAATTTTAAATGACTACTTTATCCTTGGACTTTTTGGGTCTGACTTGACTTTTTGACTTTTGGTCTTTTATTGTCACATAAAAGCGATTACCGCGTAACCGGTAATTTTCGAGACAATGATTTTAAAGGAGGATAAATGTTTTCACTAAAGTTGATTTTATCAAAAACGAGCAGCTAAATCACGTTTTCACAACTCGGACTCTAAAGCAATTTGATGTAAAACGATATTTCGGACAACTTTTCAGTTTTATTTCCGGGACTTGAAAACGAGCAGAAAAGGGCTAAAACAGCCTCGCAAAGTTTTAGAAATGAAACCAACGCGTTCCGACGCTGAAAATAATTAAATTATATTTAATTATCACCTTTTATTAAATAAAAATATTTAATAAATTACTTAGCATTTTAATTAAAAGCGTTTGTTGAAAAACGCGAATATTCGAGTTAAAATTCATTTTTATTTTCCGGACAAAGTTTATCGTAATATACCTTAAATCAAATAAAATAAACGTTTTAAATAAATATTATAAAACGTTTACGAAAATTAGTCGAGTGAATACTCATTTTTATCAGAAAAATGAATTGGAAAACAATGGCGCAAGTTTCATGACTCGAATCATCCGTTAAGTCGATCTTAACGTCTAACGAGTCGGGAACGCTTTTTATCAAATTTATTAAAATTTTTTACAATTGACCCATAGGACTATTATAGGACGTTACACTTTACTTTATAACTTTAATATATATATATATATAAAAGTTTTTATACATAATTAATTTTATAAAAGAAATACACACACCTCCATCTCTCTCCCTCATTTCCGGCCAGCCGCTGGATTTCGGCCACGTGTTTGTGTTTTATATTACCGTCGGAAACTTTTTCGCGAGGGTTTTACGGCCAAGTCCAATTATGTTCCTCCACCACCTTCCGATTCTATTCGATCCACTATTACCACGCGCCCTCCACCCACATCACCACCACTCTTGCCGTCGCCGTCGCATACACGCCCTTCCACCATCATTAACAGCGGACCTTCATCTCACTATCCTCCGCTTCGCCACCCACCACACACACATGGGGTCGTCGGTTCATGGTACCGCCCCCCCCTAGGGGTGCGTTTGGGTGGCAGTCACCCTAAAAGGGTGCGTTCGGTTTTCTTAACACCTACGAGGGTGCGTTTTGGTTTGATATTTCGCACCAGGGGTGCGTTCGGTTTGGGTTTCACGAGCACAAAGGTGCGTCGGTGTTTGTGATTAGCACCATAGGGTGCGTTTGACTGGTTTTGCAGCCAAATAAGATGCGTTTGGTGGGGCAGCCACCACTAAGGTTGGGTCTGGTTTTAATAGAAAACACCACAAAAGGGTGTTTGTTTCGGTGGTTCAGCAGCTAGGCTGCGTTTGGTTTTTATAACCGCACCACGGGTGCGTTTGGTTGTCTGCCACCACCACAAGGGTGCGTTTGGCAGTCACCACCACCAAGGGGTGCGTTTGGGTTGTTATAACAGGTGTAGGCTGTGCGTTTGGTTTGTTAGAACCGACCCGGTGCCGAGTTTGGTTTCAGCAGTTAGCATTAGGAGTGATTCGGTGGTTTGTAAAAACATTAAGCGGAGCATTTGGTTTGGTTAATGGCCAGTTAGGGTGCGTTGGTTATTAAAGGCGAGACAGGGGTGCGTTTGGTTTTGCAAAACAACAAAAAGGGTGCATTTAGTTTAGTCTAAAACGAGTAGGGTGCGTTTAGTTCTGCGAATAAACAGCCCGAAAGGGTGTTTGTTTCTGCATATAATCGGCCAAAAAAGGGCGTTTGGCTGCTGCGTTTTATAAGCCGATAAGGGTGTTTGTTTTCGCTATTTTAAAACAAACCATATGGGTATCTTTGCGTTTGGTCTTTAATGCACAAAGGGTGCGTTTGGAATTCTGGGATTGTTTACCAGTTTAGGGTGCGTTTTGTTGTGTTAGAACACCAACAAAGGGCCGTTTGGTTTGACATTAACAGATTAAGTTTGCGTTTGGTGTTGATAAAACACCAAGGGGTGCGTTTGGGTTTATAGAAGACAACAAAGGGGTCCGTTTGGTTGGTTTAGCAGAAATACACAAGGGTGTGTTTGGTTCGGCGGAAACACCGAAAGGGTGCGTTTGGTTTAGCACAAAGACCAACAAGGGTTCGTTTCGTTTATACACTTGACCAATAAATATAACACGAGATTTACAAAATATAAATTGGAACTAAATGGTGGTTAATGGTTAAATAAATGTGATATTCATTACTTTGTTTTAATTTATATATATAAATATATATATATATATAGATATTTAAAACACGCGGGTTGTTTGGAAAGTGGTAAAAATTAGATTTTCATAAATATAGGAAACGTTTTTATATACCGAAATGATCGACGATAATTTTATATAGATTTCTATATTTAGTAATGTTTTACTAAACCTCTATTATTTTAGAAACCCGGTAAAAGGGATTACGTTATATTTTAAAGATATATTAAATTATAACTATACAATAACTCGACAACGAATAAGAATTATACTTTATAAATGAGACAACGATTTTAGCAACGGTCCGTCAATAAGACGAAAGATTAATTTATAAAATATTATTTTATAAATTCTGACGAGAAGTAAAATCTTATTTTTGGTAAAAGCTTACAAACATAGATGTTTAATTCATAACTTTAAGACGTGTGTCTACTTTTATGCAAGGACTTTTTATTAATTAAATTGGTGTCGAAATATTTTGTTTCAATTATTTTCTCACGTTCCTTATATAATACCTGTAAAGTATTATATACTTCACATAAATCTTTGGATTGTCTATCTCATTATATAATCACGGTACTAATTTATACTTGTATCAATTTTCATATGTAATAATATACGGCATATATTACACACTTTGGTTTTACTTCTCAATTTATTTTATTTAACCACCACCAAACTATTAAACTTGAGATCTAAATCTTTTTATCAACGTCATATGTGCGTTGATGTGACTATCCATCGGGAAACCTAAATTCATTATCCTAGGCTAGTGGGACTTAGCAGTTAAGTTAAGCTGCAACTCCTTGGTCGAGCCGTTTCAGTTTCCGTTTTGTCTTGTACTCAATGTGTACATTCCCGCCAATCGTTCTTCATCATCAATGCGAGTTTATAGCCCCATGTTTGACTGGTTTTACATATATTTTTGGGGTGAGAACATGCTTGTTTAAATATGCATTTACATGGTTATTACAAAATTGGTTTACATACTTATTATATATATCGCGCTGGTAGATACAAATACTTGGTTAACTTATGGTTGCGTTTTGGGGTGAGAAACATATGCATGGGTTTTTACAATTGGACACAAGTGGGAAATTTTATATTATGATTACGTGTTGCCTAAGTTACGATAACCCAAAGAAGCCCATTATCATGAACTGGTTAATTTAATTACTGGAGTGAAGCGCGAAAATGGTTATTAAATAGTCTATTGGATTGACATCCCCGTGCGGGTTGAGTCATGATCACTGTGCGGTTTGACCGAACAACGGGTTAGAAACATCAATACGGGCAATGCTGGCAATTTTATATTGCAATATATTTATGTCGAGCTTCAGTGTCATGAGCTTAGGGCAACGTAATTACATTTATGTGATGTTTGCAATCTGTTGCATTATCATACAAATGGGAGATCTTGTGGTCCTATATTATACGATTTATCAAACCTATGAATTCACCAACTTTATATTGACCATTTTAAGCATGTTTTTCTCAGGTGAATTAGATGCTTGGATTATCTGATGTGCATTGGAGTCTAAAATGACAAGATTTCATTCATGGATTTCTACTTATATACAAATGATCAAATCTCGTTGTATCGCTTTTAAGCTTTTCATTGTGATGCAATTATGGGACAAATGTTATATCAATTTCAAGGAAATCAACGAGATTACTTTTCAAACGACACATTTAGAGGTCGTTCTCTTGTATCTAGCGCTGTGTATTATGAAGTAACGCCCCTGGACACATTTCCGCTGCGACATATTTTTGGGGGTGTTACAATAAGGCCTCGTCTGCATGTCTTTTTTGCCATAGTTATTTGTCATTGTGGCTGTTTGAAAGCTCGCCTATCCTTATACAAGGTTACAAGACCAAGCTTGTGTTTTGTGGAAACCATAAAGGGGAGGGTGAATACGTTTCCTTTAAAAAAATTTAAGATCAAAGATTACATCACTCTCTGCTGGCGGTCCCATAAATATATGGGGCCGCCTAGTACATCAGGGGGCCGCCCTATTTAAAGGGACCGCCTCAGAAGAGGTTTTCGGACTAGATCATTTGTATCAAAATCACCAATCAAGTTTGACGCAATATGAGAAGTGTCGATAATGGATTTACAATTAACTAGCGCATATTTACCAATTATCCACACTCACAATGTTTACTACAAAGAGCTACACAACCATGACTAACACAACATACACAACAATTCACAAAATCATAAGCACAATCCAAGTGTAAAAGTAAAGCGATAAATGTAAAGACATAAGTAAAGATAAAGGTAAAAGAAAATGCAAACCGACACGATGATTTATAATGGTTTGGTCACGAAGCTCCTCTTCGCCCTACTACACTCCTCGAGTATCCAACTCGAGAGTTACTTCACTAATCAACAAGCTCCCTTTCGACGGAGAAAACCTTATACCAATGCTTACATTATTTTCTGACACTAAGCTAGATGTCGAGTCCTTCTTCGGGTACAACCAAACCCGTTATGTTTTTGGCCAACTACAAACCTTGTGTTTTTATGGCCTAAATACATTCTACCTCATTGCTTACATTATTTTAACACTATGCTAGATGTCAAGTCTTATCTAGATAGAACCAATCCTACCACTCACAAATGTATTTTAAGGCCTAAAATACTAACCAACCCACAATAAACCCATCCAAATATATACATCATTTGGATCTACACACTACTAAAGATTGGAAGACATGGACTCGATCTATATGTAACAAATGTTACAAATGGATAACTAGGACTCAAACTTTCAGCTCTTGAAGATGACCGGAGTTCTTCTCTTGCACTTGAGGAAAGGAGGAAATGATAGAAGATTTGATCACATTTAAACAAGATTAACCAAGTTGAATGATCAAAGATTTAGAGAGATTTAGTGAGATCTAAAGAGAGAAAGAACTGAAAGAAAATCATGCAAAAGAGTTCTGAAATCAGTTAGAGATGACCGACTATTTATAGGAGCTGAAAGTTGACAGTCTGGAAACGGCGGTCCCGGCGGCCCCAGATATATTAGGGGGCCGCCACTAGACTACGCTCTATTTTTTGTCTTTTTGTGGAAGGTTGTATCTGGTATAGAAGCTTCTATTTTGGGGGGAAAACCAGATTCAAATTTTATATTTAAATAAAACATTTCTTTTATCAAAAAGTATTTTGTGTTATTTATTTTTGTGAAAAATACTTTTGTAGAAATGTAATGGGTTAAGAAAAAATATTTTTCTTTGATCATCCTAAAAGTTTAATTTGTTTGTACATACCTTATGTGATTTACGTCGGGTGCAAACAAATGTCGGTGTTGATGCATACTTGAGACATCAAGTTTGTTGATGCATGTATGCATTGATGAATTGTGATTACGAGTAACTTGCGTACTTTACGTTATGTATTACAAGTTACATGTTTGTCATCACCAAAAAATTAAGTGATCGTATAGATTATATATCGTATATTTGCACTAACAATTCTCCTTTTTGTTGATGACAAATATATAAACTATAACAAAACCCCTTTTTTTTTGTAAAGTTAAAGGTTACTCGTTTACACTCCCTTCTCCCCATTTTTTCGAAGCAAAAAGGTATTGTGTGGATTATGGTTGGAGCATATAGGTTGGAGGTTTGAGAAGAAGACATGAGAAGAGGGTACGTGCTCCGGGTATATATGTTGTAGGAATGAGAAGAGGATAGGTGCTCCGAGTATATAGGTTTGAGGTATGAAGAAAAGATGTGAGAAATAAAGGTGAAGGTGATTGTGTGTTCTTTGGATAGTTTAGACGAGGTTATGAGAAATGAGAAGAAGGCTTGAAAAGAAGGTAGATACATCAAGTATATAAGTTGAAGGTATGAGAAGAGGACCTTAAGGTTGAGGGTGATTTTAAAGTGGAAAAGATGAAGTTTTTGGAGTAAGAATGAGCCCTTCATTGTATTTGACAAACCCTGATTCTATCTTTCTATAAAGGCGAGCTTGCATCATCTTAGTGAAGTCTTCTATCATCACGGTTAAACCAAATCCATGCTATTTAACCACATATCTCTTAGCTCCCCTTGCTCATTGCGTCTCCATGGTAATATCATTCCTTTATATTGACATCTATACGGATCTTGGATCAAATAATATTTACCCATCGAGCTCAAAGAAAGTTCGATGCAATTTAAATGAGTAGAGCGCTTGCAAGTGCTCCCCCTTGGTGTATGCTCCCCTTGTTTGGGGAACCAAGGAATCAAGATATTGTTGTGCTACAAAACAAAGTTAGTAGACAAGTGCACATATACATATAGCAAAACATTAGTAGGGAACTAGACATGCACTTCTAGGTTTTATTATTCTAAAGTATGACACCTTGAAAGAGAAGTAGAAACTAAACACAAGTAATCATTATTTTAAAAACAACCTAAATGATGAAATAAAAAGAATCGAGACGTATGTTTACGGAGAAAGATTAGACCGAATTTTAATAAACTAGAATGGGATTCGTTTATTGATTGACACAAAAATATTATGAGAATGACCTTTTAAAAGTAGACGAATGACATTTAATATCTTGGCAAAATATGTCGATATATATATATATATATATATATATATATATATATATATATATATATATATATATATATATATATACTTCAAGAATAAAAAGAAAAATAAGACGAGGATGGAGACGATGTGCTCTTGGATGTGAATGAAAATGATTCTATAGAGCCGAAAAGTAGGAAAGGATGAGCGATACTAAAGAAGGAACATGTTGACGCGAGGTTGATAGAAAAGATTGATATATCATTTGCACTAACAATTGATGTGCATATGATCCTATCAAGACAAAGGTGGATGATTGGGAATTTAAAGGTTTGTTTGGTGTTTTGTTGGTTGACATGTTGAGGAACAAAGTGGGATGTGAATGAAATGAGGTGGTAGTTCTTTATGGTGGAAGAATAATGACGCGACTCAGCAATGTGGTGACTGAATAACACTTGAAGATTTAATATCTTCTTTATGTTCTTCACTTTCTAGAAAGTGGAAAGTTTTGCGAAGGAGTGACATTTATTTGAAATAATTAAGTTGTCAAGGGATATAGGAGGAATTCTAATAGTAACAAGACTATTAGAAGAGAGAATAAACGTATAGAAGTAAGAAGAAACGTTAGAGATGAGGAGACTCATTAGAAGTGAAAAGGAACATTTGGAAGTGAGAAGAAACTTTTAGAAGTAGAAAGACTATCAGAAGTGAAACGACTACTAGAAGAAAGAAGAAACGTTTAGGAGTGAGAAGAATCGTCTATGAATTTGAGACAATACGTATGCGAGATGTGAGGACCAAGGTTTGTATGTAAGGGGTTTTATTGTGAAGTGATGGATTGTAAGTCTATCGATTGTAAGGAATGTGTTTAATAATGAGACGCATTTCATTATAAAATTCACTTGACTCTTGAAAACATAAGCAATTATGCTTATGAGTGTTGAGATATGAGGATGGCCCATTGATCTATAGAGAGATATTCGGTATAGGTTTGGGTGTGGAGTAGACGTCAACTCGTAGCAGAAGAGAGGAAGTGTTAGGTTATAGAATTAAAAAAATGAATGGTATTACAAGCTGCTGCCGGCGGTCCCAAATATATCTGGGGGCCGCCAGAATAGATCTGGGGGCCGCCGGACCGCCAACAAGAGGGATGTTTGGGGAAATTGACAAATTTTTTCGAAAAGAGTGACATTTTAATTTGCATTTCGCTAATTAAAATACTTAAAGTACTTCGGATGAAGTAGTTAAGTTGTCACGACACGGAATGGAACACGGACTAGAATCGAAACTAGAAGAAAAGAAGAGAGCGATTTATGGAATGTGTTCCATCATTCCTAAACCTTGACGAAGATAATTTAGCGATTCACGCTTGAAGGGTAAAGAAAGAATTTTGGCGATGTTATCTTCAGATGCAACCTTTTCGATGGAGATATTTCCTTTTGGACATTATCCCGGAGGAAATGGTAACGTATCATCGTTGTGTTTCGTACGCGAAAATAATAATAATACTAATAATAATAATAATAATAATAATAAAGACAAAAAATAAACGGATGAAGGTGACGAGCATGACAATGTCAAGATGGATGGTGGTCTTCTCGAGTATTGTGAATGTTTATAAAACAATCTCATGACGATGTATAAGGTTATCTTAAAGGTGGTAGCAGAAAAAGTAGAGGAAAGAGATTAGCCATCTCTATGGTTGTAGAGACGTGGTTGAGTGAGAAAGAAGAGGTGTGATCGAAAGATAAAGAGTGTTTTTGTCGAAGAGAAATAAGGTTTTCGTCGAAGAGAAATAATGTTTTATAGAAGAGAAAGAATGTTTTCGTCGAAAGATAGAATGTTTTTGTCGAAGAAATAGAATGTTTCATCGAAGAGATAGAATGTTTTCTTCGAAGAGAAAGAATGTTTCGTCGAAGAGAAAGAATGCTTTCATCGAAGAGAAAGGATATTTTCGTCGAAGAGAAAAGGAGAGCGTTTTAACTTATATTGTTAAAAGGCTTGAATAGGATTTTTGGATATGACCTTTAACGTTTGCGATCGCAAGTTAAAGATACTTGAATATTTCAGATGAAATATTTAAGTTGTCAAACCTACTTGGAGGAGCGTTAGATTTGTATCTAACCTTTTCTTGACGAAAGAGTGGATGATTTGGAAGAAAGCAAGATGATGATCAAAGGAGTGTGTGAGTGAAGACTCTAAGAGATTTAATACCATTTTGCGACTCTTTTGACTTTTTAGATTTGTGACACGGACGCGAAGAAAAATATTCTAGTGTGAGAAAATATATACCGAGATGCATAAGATATATAGATATAAGCATGCAAGTTTATCTAAGCATGCATCAACACAATAATCAACAAGATTAATGTGTAAGACT